>CABFOW010000266.1:293018-305590 GCA_902141385.1 Timema californicum
CACTCTCCCGACATTAAAATATCGGCTCATTTACTCTAAACCATACCTTTTTCATCCCTAACAATTTATCATTATTTGTGCATATGCTCAGGGAAGGTATAAAGGCTGGTCAAACTGGGCGGACGCCCAGGGCGCCACCTCTAGTCGGGTGCCAAACAAAGCTCCAACCTAGCCTAAAGTAGCCAGGGCATGTAATGAAAGTCATCCCCAAACCTCTATCTACTCACCAAATATAACGACCCTAAAAAAATGTTCTTATATATCCACAGTCTTGGAAGATTAGCACCCTAAAACTGTGTTTTGCAATTAATTTGTAAACCATTCATATAAAAGTTCTCAGTCTCGTAAAAAAAACTAGAGAAGAAAACATTTGTCGACATAACATGTGTTTATAACTATATTTGTAATCTTAATCGTTTCCATATAATCTTGCAGTGACACGTTTGGAGTAAGTTTACCATTTGTAAACTTTACCTTTAGATTATTTACCTATTATACCCAGGCTACGTTAGGTTTGGAGTTGTTGGGTTTGGGACTATTTTCATATTTCCCTACCATCCCGTCAAAAAGCAATCGCGCCCGAGCGCAAAATTTTCCCTGGGCCGCCCCTGCATATGCGTATAGCCCAGACGAATAGTAAGACACGGTGATATATACATAACTAGGCCTATATCTTCTCGCAAAATCAACTAGTCATCAAAATAATAATCTTGTCAACAATATCAGTGGACACGCGAACTAAACGTCAAGACCGTCACGTTTTTCTTGCCTGTTACGAGGATATTAGGTTTTGAGCTACATACTTATGTACTCCTACTGGTTCCTTTGGATAGTTTCTCACTCTCCTCCTAAGCCTATGTGAACACATTTCCTCTTATTCTACCCTCCTCATCCCTACACTATTAGTGTTACTAGTCGCGGACAGCCCAGACGTGGTGTGGACCATGAACGTGTTCTCTAAGAGAAGCAGGATGATCCAGCGATGAAGTCAATTGATGCAATTTCCCAGGAATGTGGTAATCATAAAGAAGCTATAATTACACCAGACTCTGGACGAGTGCAGTGTTTTCTTTTAATTAGTCTCTGATTGTTCATTATATCTCTCGTTTCGTAACGACTGATTATGAAATAGTTTCATCAGTGAAAGTATCGTTTTCGTGCTTCATTGGTGAAATTACTTTTCATAGTAATTGGGGGCGCATTCGATTTATGTTTCAATTCATTCGTTTGATAACACCAAACTGTTATTGTTTTTGTTGGTTTTTGTTGTCGTGCACTGTTTGAAAATGGAGCTATTACATCAAACACAAAAGGCTGGCATAAACTCTGAAAGAATAGCTTTTACAGCTGCACCTGTGCACGCATGCTATAAGGTGTCAGGCTCGCGATGGACTGAACTGTCGGTGATGTTTTCGTCAAAGCTAGAATCTCAACGTTAATGTTCGTGCAGTTTCTATATATTATTCTGTCTATACCTTCACCTTAAACTTAGCTTCGGTGTTGAAATCACTAATAAATATTTTTAAATCGTAGTTTTAATGAGTATAAATTTCTTGGCGCGAATGACTGTTTTATTATTATTATTAGCACCGCGTCTTACTACCCGTTCGGGTTATACGCACTTACGCTAATGTGTAATGGTAGGGTGATTGTGAGATGAAATGGAGGACCTACAGTTTAACGTGGAATCCGAACCACGGTGGAGGCCTGGTATTCCTCACATTAACAAGATGTCTTGTCAGAGGTGAAGGAAGGGATTGGTTATCAGATAAATCTTTGCCGGGACCGGGGATCGAACCCCGGCTGCCAGCATAGAAGTCTGACACCTTAGCCCTAGACCACCAGGTCACCCGTCGAATGACTGTAACACGTTAACAATATGTGGAAAGGGTTTAACTTTTGCATTGAGATATTGTCATCATCATTCAGAATGACTCAGTGATGCCTTAGAAACACGATCGCGACCTTTAATGCGGGATCTGAGGGGAAAAGGAAGGAAGAGGGAGTCGGGCCGTTACTATTGTGGTTTTCGAAACTAGTTTTGAGACCCAATAAAAAAATTATTGCTTCAGATGATGAATTTACTTTTATTCTTTCTACATAGCAATATCACCAGTTCTTAAATATCTGTCATGAGCGAGAATTTTGATATGTGATAAGAACCTTCTTAAATTAAGGTAAAATCTTTAATTAAATTCTAGCAGAAAAGCCCCTGGCAGCTGACTTAGAAGTCCCTGGCTCGATTCCCGGCTGGTAGTGGGGGATTTTTCTTGAAAAATTAATAATCGGCATGGTCACCGAGATTTTGTTAGTAAGGTTTAAGCTAGGTAGGTCATATGTGCTAGCCCATCAGTTTCACTACCATCATCCTCTCAGCTTATTGGAACATGCATGAAACTAACCTCCACGGAAATTATTTACGATTAGTACTTTTGGGCGTCCCCTGATCAACAATACTTTAATACGTGCTAATATTTCCAAAAACTGAGCGACGAGTGATATACCCCAGATATGCCATTATTATTTATTTACTAGGTCTAAAAATCTAGGTTTCAAACCCTACAAAATTAATGGTATTAGCTAACACTCTATTCAACTCCACCATAATAATCGTGGTTTAATTTTGCGATGACATTCAAATAACTAAAAATAGCTCAATTAACACTCATTTGTATATTTGTTCAAAATGCTTGATTTGGTAACAACTCTTTGAGCCTTATCTTGTGTATTTTGTGTCTGATGGTGATAGTTTACTGGTAAATTATGCTGTTCAAACGGGCGTGGTATTAAATATAAAATCTTGACAACGTTGCGTCTGCAAATGTTCTGGCCCTATATAAAAAATTGTTAATGAACATTATCAATAAAGAGTAATATACATTATTTATCAGATTAATTTAATGTCAAGATATTATATGTTTTAATTAAGTTACCAAGTTTCAAAATAAAGCTATTTTCTTTCTTAAGGTATGCCCAACGTTAATTACAATTAATTAGTTTCTTATTTACCGCGTCTCCCTACCTATTTGCTATATATGTATATATTAATTGCACTGACAAGGAAAGTAGAATTTGAAGTAAACATACTCAAGTTTGCGTGGAAGGAGAGTGGTAAACCATTTTGTAATGACCGCCCTTTGTACACTTGGCCATTATTTGAAACTTGACATCACCATCTATAGCCTGACATCCATACCACACGCCCACTGGTATGGGATTAAATGTAGGTGAAGTAATGTCTAAATTGTTTTGGTAAGGCTAGTATTGGAGGTTGATATCATATTTGGTTACAATTCTCTGAAATGTTTAAACAAAAATGGTAAATGTCTGTTTTAAAAAACTTTAAGCACTCCTGAACTTGTACATTTGAACCAAATTAATAAAGCATGTATAGGCTCTATATACCCCTATTTTATTACAAATGGGCGTATATATTAGGCTGACAAGGGGGTCCCAATTTTTCATTAATGAGAGAATCGTGGTAGATATATTATGACTTAAAACGGAATAAGAGAGTAACAAATTTAAACAAATGGCGTTGAATTCATATCGTTCTCAACGTGTCAGCATATCCTCTATATACATTACATTAAAACTATTCTAACGGTTATATTTAATCTAACTATTGCAATAAGCCTATTTTTGGATGAATAGTGAACAATACATCTAGGTAACTATAACTTTTGCTTTATGTTAGCTAACTTTTAATGACTTAAACAGGAAGACTCGTAACTTAAATAACAATAATAAACACATAATAATATTTCAATGATGTCCTAATACAAAACCTTTTCTTCACCTTTGACAAGACGTGTATTAATCACAGCTTGTGAATGTGTGGAATGCCAGGCCTCCACCATGGTTCGGATTCCACGTTAAACTGTAGCTTCTCCATTTCATTTAACAATCACCCTACCATTACACATTAGCGTAAGCGGGTATAACCTGAACGGGTAGTAAGACGCTGTGCTAATAACAATAATAATCCTAATATAGTTTTAATAAATTCAATTAATTATCTCTCATTTCAACCTAGTATTTTTTAACCTTAAGCTATTCAAGTCTATTTTCAAATTTAAACTAATTAGCTCATTAATCAATTTTACTCAGTAAAATTAACAATAATTTCAGTGTATTTATTTTACACTCTCTGAAACCATTAGCTATATGACTCCCAATTTAAATAAGGCAATATTATAACTTCAAATATTCGATCTGATAAATTATAAATACGCTAAACATATTTTTTAAATCCTTTATCAATTAAGTAAATGGAGCTATTTAACATTTTAATATAAATCTTTAATTTTAAATTAAACAAACAGTAAATTTAAATATATCATAAAATTGACTATTCAATTTTTACCTCAGAACTGTTTACTGTTTCAAATATTTTAATTTCATTAGAAACTAAACATTCCCCTAAAAAATACTTTTGATCACGTTCAAATGTATTATAAATGATTTCGAGCATGTTTTACTAAGTTTAGTTTTTTTGGCTACTTCTTAATGTTTTATTAAAGTGGTTGCATTTAAATTTTAAACTACACATTTGAAAAGGGAGAAATAATACTTATTTTTTCAAAATGGTTCAGTCTGCATTAAAAATGAATAAGATTATTTTCAAATTTACCAATATTTGAGTATAAAATATATTGAAGCTAAGAAAACTGTCTTAAAGATTACTTCTCGTATTTTATCGACTTAAAAATGCCTTATACACGTATCATAAATTTGTATTTACTTTGCGATTGTCCTCGAGGAAACATTTTGCCTCTCAGGCAAACAAATCTTTAAATATGAAGAAACTTGTTTGACAGTTATGAAAGTTACTAAAACAATTTTTATTTTTCCATACAACAAATTATGTGATATAAAAATGTACCTTTTCATAGATATAAACAATTCCTCTAAATTGCACTAATACTACAGTAAAATGTTTAACATTTTATCCTTGAAGAAATGTTTATATTTTCTAAACGCTACTTCCTACCAGAATCGGTACTATTTCACGTGTTCTTAAAACACTCGTATAGTTTTATATGTTTACAAATTGAACATTTCTGTAAGCTCTAACGTTTTTGTTCCCGGGTGTGTTAACTTGTGGTGTTTGGACTCTTCCTCATATCTGTGTATCATAACTCATAGCTAGGTGTGTAAAGTATGGTTAAGTGATTCTCTTTATATCGCTTCTCATTCTGTATAGCTGCAATTAATAACACACTTTGAGTAGGAATGAAAAAGGCATAATTTAGAAGAAATGCACCTAAACTTGCTTTAAATATATTGAGAAAGCATTTAGGAAAATGAGACTGATGTTGAGACTGCGTAACCACCAATGAGGATTCCGTTAAATGAGTGTGTGGTGCTAGGTAGCCCCACGTTATAGCGCTGTATCTAAATGAGTTGAATGGTCCAACTAGGCCGGTGTACGGTCTGTTTGTGGCGTCAACAGAGGCCAGGGAAGGCCGGGCATCTCTAGCCAGTGACACCGACAAACGTTGCCCCCTGGGATTCGCACGCGTTGTGGTACACTGACATACAGACACACTGGGGGTACAGTGGGGACACAATCACACTGATGGTACAGTGGGGTACACAATCCCACTGGGGGTACAGAGGCTCACTGCTGGTACATAGGTACAATCATACTGGTGGTACATAGGTACAATCATACTGGTGGTACAGTGAGGTACACAATCACACTGGTAGTACAATGGGATACAAAATCACACTGATGGTACAATGGGGTACACAATCACACTGATGGTACAATGGGATACAAAATCACACTGATGGTACAATGAGGTACACGATCACACTTATGGTACAATGGGGTACACAATCACACTGATGGTACAATGGGGTACACAATCACACTGGTGGTACAATGGGGTACACGATCACACTGATGGTATAATGGGATACAAAATCACACTGATGGTACAATGGGGTACACGATCACACTTATGGTACAATGGGGTACACAATAACACTGATGGTACAATGGGGTACACAATCACACTGATGGTACAATGGGGTACACAATCACACTGGTAGTACAATGGGATACAAAATCACACTGATGGTACAGTGGGATATAAAATCACAATGATGGTGCAATGGGGTACACAATCACTCTGGGGGTACACAGGCTCACTGGTGGTACATAGGTACAATCAGACTGGTGATACAGTGGAGTACACAATCACACTGGTGGTACAATGGGATACACAATCACACTGAGGGGTACACAATCACACTGGGGGTACAGTGGAGTACACAATTACACTTGTGGCATTCTGGAAGTACACAAGCACACTAGTAGTACACAGGTACACTGGCGGTAGTGGGAATGTTAGAGGATACATTAATGTTATATTGGAGAGTAATCATTAGTGTCACTTTTTTATTTGCTGACATATTTTTGATTCTAAAATTTAAATTGTATTAATTTGTATTAAAAGTACAATAGCCATGTTTATGTAGCACACTATTTTTGGTTAATTGTAAGAAAGGGAACTTTTTAAAATTTCTTCTTAATATTGACGATATTACTCTTACTATTTCCATTCCCTTGATTATCCAAGAGGCAAAATATCTATCGCCAAAGTGACCATCATATTTCTACCCCTAGCTAAAGATATTATTTGGTTTACTCCAGTACAAATATGTGTAGCTTTATAGTTGGCTTAAAATATTATATCCACACACTAATTATAGGCTATGGTTAAATAAATATAGTCAAATAAATAGGTTATTACTTGTGATTTTAGCATGTTGCATTTTAATTTATATTTAATTTGTTTATCCACATTCATCTAATTTATTCTCAACACAAATAAGAATTTAATACATTAATAAAGCCAAGTTTACTTTCTTTAAGTGAGAGATTTGAATTATTTTTAATATTAGTTAAGTTTCATACAAAATTATTTTAAATTTGTTTATATGATGGTATATAGATCTCTATAAATTAACAAATAATATTTATAATAATTTATAATAATTTTGATTCCTTTATTTTTATTAGTGATATAAAGCATAAACATGTAAGTCTATAGATTTGTGACATTTTGCTCGTACTTAGCAAATAGTTAAGATATAAAATCAATAAAACAATATTGAGAATATCTTTTTCTTAACTAAAGAATTTCTACTTATTTTAGTTGCATGAAAAATACATTTTCACTTCACTTCCCTAATATAACGTTTGTCTATTTTATTATAACTTTTATGATACATAAAAACAGTTATTTATAATTAGATTTCTATGTTACACATGCATATAGTAGGCCTATTATGTAAAATAATGTATATATCTTATTTGGTAAAATAATGCATAAATACATATATTATTATATAATAGACAATAATTATATATTACTATATTATATACTATAATTTTAAATATATTATCTTATTGAATATAGTTTTATAAACATATATGATTTAGTAATGTAGTAATATACATAAATATATTATTTTATAGACCATCGTTTTACGTACATATTTTATTTAGTAATTTAATAATATATATTATTTTATAATATAATAATATCTATTCACTCACTTACTTACTCACTCAGTCTATGGCATTAGGAACTCTAAAGTTAATTTAATATATATAATAGTATGTGTGTATATATAATAGTATGTATATATATAATAGTATATATATAATTATATTATTGTATGTATAAACATATAATAATATAACGTTACATATACATATATTAAAATATTTGTAAATAAATGGTTTTATAATACGCTTATTTAGGCATGTGTAGCATAGTACGGTATTTATAAATAACTATTTTATGTCGCCTATAAAAATCATAGCACAATAAAATAGTAATAAAATAATATAAAATTGACTTAGACACAAAGCTGTTATGTTACTTGGAAAAAACTATAGTAGAAAGGGTTCTAATTTTTAAAAATGATCGATGTTTAAAATAATACTTTTTTTATAGTAAACATTTTGGCAACATTGATAATACTATCACATTTATATTATTATGTGTAATAGATGAGCTAAATTATTATGTAAACGCCATTCCTATTAAATTCAATCATATATTTTTTAAAGACATAGTAAAATATGATCTAATATATTATGTGTTACGAAAATCATTTCACAGCTATAAAGCAATTATTTGGAAACTCTTATAGATAATAATGCTCGATATTATGGCCCACATTGAATAGTAAAAATGGTTTCTTTAACGAAATAAATCTATGTTGTAATATTATGATATTTGAAGCCTTTATGTGCGTTTAAGGATTAAGGTGGTGATTCTGTTTGTAGAACCATGATATCACTAATATAATAACTATATTCATGACATAGCTATGACCGCAATGGTGGTTTCATATAGTTGGAAGTGTGATGAGTTATCCATATTTGTTTACAATTTTGAACTTGTTTTATGATGTTAAATAGAACTGGAACAGTCTCACACTGACATTTAAAAGCTTAAAACACTTGTGCTTTAGATATGTTAATCACACGCTCGTACTGTTTTCCTATTTGAATTACGATTAAAATATTTTACAAAAAAACAATTTAATTAATAGAATTTATTAAATAGTGGTATAGTTGTTCACTGTTAATATTTCAAATGCTTTATAAAACCTTACACGATTGTAACAAATATTTTTCAAAAATGATTCATTTAAAAGTCAGACTTGAAACACTCCCTAAATCTTGGGACCCGACTTTTAACACTTCAACCCCGACTAGAACTCGAAATGCGACTGATCATCACTTCACTTCACTTCTCTGTCCCCACTCACCCAAACCAAAAGGAGCATTTATCCAACAGTTAAATAATAACAACACATCTACAAAAACAAAAGAGAAAAAAAAGAGATAGAAAAAAAAGTAGGGAGGAAATTAACGAAAATTGCGTACCTAAAAAAATAAATAAAAGGAGTAACAGAGAAAATGAAAATAGGCCTACATTAGTATTATTATGGAAAATGGATTGTTGCTGAAACGTCTAACAAAGGACAGAACGAAATGGTAATAGCAAGAGGATTGAGAGAGAAAGAAAATACGATTTACAATAATTATCCTCTACTTATTGTACTTAGTTCGCTAGGAATAAACCTAATGATACTAATTATTTTTTTGGAAGGCACCACTCTTAACCTATAGAGCTGTTATTTCTGCCCATTTCCATTGTAATCTCGATTCCCCCCACCTCCCCACTTCTGCTCACACCATTTATTCCTCGTCACTCTTTTCTCCCAAGATCATATAACTGCTACTCACACAGACAACTACTTATTTTAATATCTTTAAATACAACAATTATCTCTAATATTCGGTAGTACCGCTCTGGTTGGTAGCTTATTTCAGTCATTTGACATAAATGCTTACAACAACAGCAGCAGCAAAAACAAAAAAAGTTCAAAGAAAGAGGGGAGGCTTGCTATGTTTTTAATGTCAGCACACAGAAGCTAAAATAAGATATTATTTCCTTATTTAAATAATAACAATAATAGAACAGCATGTTGTGAGATGTGGCTTCAACAAACAAAATGGGCAAAAACTGTGACGAAAATAAGTGGCTTGGTGGTGTTGATGGCATCTTAAATAAGACTTTCACCGCCTTTTTTTTTTATCATGTCAGGTCATTAGGTGATTTGAGAAGTAAACGTGTTGTTTTGAAACACTTAGCTTACTCAAATTGAAATAAAACTCTGGTAAATGGTATAGTAGTTTACATTTAATTGTTTTTTTTAATCAGTGAAAACATGTATCATCTCTTCTCGTTGTTTATTATTTACTAGAGTAAACTTCATTGCGACTAGCAACATTATGAAAAGTAGTCCAGGAACTACAACAGAGTATAACCTAAACATGAATTGACGATCATCGGAGGGCATGGAAAGTAGGCCAGGAACTGCACCAAAGTATAACCTAAACATGAATTGACGATCATCGGACGGCATGGAAAGTAGGCCAGGAACTGCACCAGAGTATGACCTAAACATGAATTGACGATCATAAGAAGAAATCGGAATTTGAATGCAGGTTATTTATAAATATAATTACTTTTTGTTCAGTGTTTCTTTGTATTTATTTGTGCAAACATAAGTATATTAAATATAGGATTACTCAGCTCTATAGACAAGAAAATGTATTTTAATTTATCTTCCATAAATATTCCTAACATAAATTGTATGTGTTTAAACAAGCATTCATTTAAACGTTACACATATTTGATATTTACGTTTTTACACTAAGTTGCACTTCCTGTTCGGGCTATCCCCATCATTAAATAGCACTAATGAGGTAAGGATGTGGAAGAAAAGGTAGCCAACTTTGCTCATATGACGAGAATGAAAACATTTGAAGGATACTGGAGAGAGAGAGGGAAAGTCACTTCACACATGTTTACCAGGTGAGCAACTTTTATATCTCTAATCTCGTAAAGAGCCCAGCAAATATTTTTATCATAAATTAATTTAAATGTGACAGAGATATCTTTTAACCATAGCCTGAAGTGCATTAGAAAGGTCTCATGATTTTACAACAGATGGCAGCATGAACTTAATATGAGCTCAAATTTGACTTTCCGCCTTTTTTACCCTGTATCCTTTATCTAGGATAAACCGGCCTGATCTTGCCCGGCCGGGATTCGCACCTTGATCTATCCGTCCCCGAAAAACGGAATAGACGAGATTGGCATTTAATTGACGCTCTGACGAATGATTTTTTTTTTAAATATAAACAACCTCTATTATGAATTTAAAATAATTCACAACAGTCATATTAAATTGACAAACTTTCCATTGTAATACATGCATTGTCTTTTTTTTTAATATAATAAAAACAACACTTGACTTAGAGCTATAATTCATATATTAATGTTAGTTCACATATCAAAAGTTAGTTTTTTGGTTGCTCCCCGTATTACTTACTACCTGTTCAATTTATAACCTGTCATAGGCAGTCTATTCTGACACGAGAGTGACACCATAGATCATTCAACCGCAAAATCAAGTTTCGATTTTATTAAGACAACTATTTTCAACCTTTTTCAACTCAAGGCACACTGAAATAGCGCTAAAATATTCAAGGCACACCATCAGTTCTTTTTAAGGAAAGATTTAATAATTTAAAAAAATATAGTATTAATATTGTGTTTACAATATCAATATCTAAAATTCTAATAACTTATTATTACTAAAAATAATGTTTATCATTGATATAAAAGAAATATTTCTATTGCTATATTTTTTTTCCTGCTTTTTTTTATCTTCTCCTCAACTCTTGCGGCACACCAATGTGTCACGGCACCCTGGTTGAAAAACACCGTATTAATAGTTTGATAGATTCTAAACCTCTCCCAACGTCCGAAATGTTAATTTTATTTAATGCCTCTTTTTTCTTATTTATCTATTTAAGACCCTATTTCTCAGGAACAACCTATGCGCTCACGTCATTAAGCCTAAGTGCTAAGACAAAAAATGATTGGCTCATTTATATATATATTTTTTATTTCAAAATGTTAATCATGATTCACGAACAAAGGATAATGTAAATGGAGAGAACCATAATGATATTAATTTCCTATATTACCATGTTGCAAGGGGAAGGCAACTATAATCAAAACGGGGGATACAAAGTGAACTAAAGAAACGTTTTTAACATATTATTATTAAAAATGTAATCATAACAACAACACTCTTTCTTCTGAAGGGGTTTTCGGGAGGGCGAGATTTAAAAAAATAATAATCTTAACGTTATTGTTTTGTTTTACAGCAGAACAACTTATGGGCAAGTTACTGGGCGCCTGGAATTACCAAGTATAATCAGTGGGTACAAAATTTAGAACACACTGAGTAGTTCTGTAATACTATAAATTTTGATACGTCAGATCTAGGTTTCATAACAGCTATTAAGTAGAATAAGGAATTATATATATATAATATAATATATATAATTAGTATCATTAGTATTATGTTCTCCAACTCATCAATCTCGTGCTAGACTGGTTAGTTCAGTGACCGGGAGATTGGAGTTTGAAACCCGGTTGGGTGTATTGAGGGTGTAATTTTATAGATGTGCTCACATGCTCCCTCCACAAAGATTAGGGTGCAGTTTCTCTAAAGATTCTACCTTGCTCATCCTTATTCCACAAATGTAATTAACGTATGCGTGTAATACGAATGTGTACTTAGACACAGGAATAAAAATTAGTTTCATGTTAAATAAAATTTTATATATATATATATAATTTAGCATTAAACTGATTTATATATATATATAAAATTTATTTAACATGAAACTAATTTTTATTCCTGTGTCTAAGTACACATTCGTATTACACGCATACGTTAAATACATTTGTGGAATAAGGATGAGCAAGGTAGAATCTTTAGAGAAACTGCACCCTAATCTTTGTGGAGGGAGCATGTGAGCACATCTATAAAATTACACCCTCAATACACCCAACCGGGTTTCAAACTCCAATCTCCCGGTCACTGAACTAACCAGTCTAGCACGAGATTGATGAGTTGGAGAACATAATACTAATGATACTAATTATATATAT
>CABFOW010000266.1:306084-341296 GCA_902141385.1 Timema californicum
AGTTTAACGTGGAATCCGAACCACGGTGGAGGCCTGGCATTCCCCACATTCACAAGATGTCTTGTCAGAGGTGAAGGAAGGGTTTGGTAATCAGATAGATCTTTGCCGCGACCGAGGATTGAACCCCGGCCGCCAGCACAGAAGTCTGACACCTTACCCCTAGACCGCCAGGTCACCTATCATGTGAGTTATTAATACTTGGTATCACACTTTTAGTGAGCTTCGAATACCAGGGGATATGCAGACCTAAATATCAGCCTTATTTGGTCAGGTCAGGAATTGAATCCCCTTCGACCTCGGTGGCCATAGGGTGAAATGCTCGCCTTAGTATCCGATGTTCGTCAGTTCACACCCAGCTGAGGTCGATGGATTTTACTTGAGCGATAAAAACCCACAGCACAACTTCCTTCGGCCGTCGGTACCATGTCGATTGTAAAAAAAAGTTGCGTGTTTGGGAAAATATCTTCCCCCGCAAAATTGATAGGCCCTTCATTTATTGCTCTTAGAACATCTTGTGTGCTGATAAAATCAATCGGTATAGAATATGCACGTTAAATAGTTTAGATAAATGAATAGAAATAGATTTAGTTATGGTTGGTTGTACTGTAGCTATTTGTTTCCCCTCTCCCTCCCACGCAAATGTGGGTGAATATAATCTAAAATCTACCTTTCTCATCAGCACCACATGATGGCATTAATAACAGCGTTCTATTAACCACACAATTTGTCCACATATCTCCCATCAAGATAAAATTAAATCCTTCCCAAACCATAGTAGAACCAAACTGACCAAGAAGGTAATACAAAATGTCTAGTTCAACTTTCCATTAGAGAAGTTTCGTTTTAATATATTACATAATCGCATTTGTTAAATTTTGTATCAGTAATAGTTAAATAATCTACATATATTCTTATTTTTTAGTTTCTACTAAAGAATTATGTACATATAATATTTTATTTCCTTTTAATGAATAGATAAGTAAAGTCGGATTTCGATCGAAAAAGTCCTTGAAAAATACAAAACATGTTTAATGAGGCCAACATTTATAACATGTTACTGTATGCCTACTACAACTGTTATTTTATAGGTATATTTAATATCTATCAAAATGTACAGTCACAGATAGCATGGCTTGACCTATGAGTACGTGAAATTAAATTTAATAACTATATTAGCTGTCTTACTAGGATAATTGTACTATACAAATAAAAATAACTGATTAGATAAAGGGAAACGTTTAGTTTTAGTTATTATATGAAATAGTGTAGACCATTTAGCAGCAAAGTCAGCTGAATGGTAGCATTTTTATTTTCCTACAGGGATACAATGGTTGATCCCCAATCGGTGTATGGTTGATTTTAATAATTTTTTTTGTTCCAAGTCTTAAAATCTATTTTAGCTACCCACTTTTACACTTAAGGGGCTGGTATTAGGAAATTATAAATTTAGTGTTAATGTACCCGTATTTATCTAGAGATAATAGGAAAAACATCCTTAGTACATCCAGCTGGGATTCGAACACCATCCTCCACGTCACTGGAAAACTAGACCAGACGAAGTTAACGCCTGAGTTTGAATGACCACCGATTCACTTATTTTGGGCGCAGAGAGACATTGACACGAGAATGTGACTTAAAGATATACAATATAAACTTTTTAAACATTTGGAATATTAGCAAGCGTCTTACAGACTAAATCAACCAAGGACATAAGTATAGAAACCATACACTAACGCTACGTCTCCAAATGAACCAATAAAATTATTTCACGCATGACGAAGAGTCGATGCAAGTCCTCCAAGGAAAAATCTACCTACACTACGACTTGGCCACAGAAACCGGCTAACAGTTCAACTTACCAGCTTCGGTGGCTGATTTGTCTGACGCACCAATCTAGCAGTAGAGACTATACTGTCGATGAACGGGAGATCAAGGTTCGAAGCTCTGTCGGGTTTACAGAGACGTTTTTATTTTATATAAAATGGTTTTCCACTCTCCCCCCTCACTAATGCGTTTACACCAACTCTAAATACAGCCTTCCTAATCACTAAAACCATTACTTTAATTAGTACATAAGCTTATTACCTGAACTAATAGTAAGACGCTGTGATAAAACTAAACAGTTCAACTAATTTTTTTTTACCAGAAACAAAAATTTGCAAAACCTTCTTTTTGTTCATCTTGATTTACAAACTGGTGAGACTTAAAGAACAGTAATTTTGAATTTAAATTGTTTCTATAAATCATAACGGAAAACAAGTTTGAATATATTTTATTATTACTAAAGGCATGGTAGGTTTTGACTCGAGGGAAGCCATTTTGTAAGAGAACCACAATATTTCAACCATATCATCAATAACTCCAACCCCTTTTCTCTCCAGACCTACACCCCTTCAACCCTTCTCCTTCGTTCGTCTAACCAGACTTAGCCCCAAACAGTGAACAACTCTGTTCTGTACAATCAACTCCAGCAATATGGCTAAAAAAAACGACTTTAGTACACACCAGCAACAAAAATATAGCCACTAGAAAATCTCTTTTTAAATGACTAGAAAGATTATTTTCAATCATTTCTGTAAATCAAACAAAAGGTAAATCTCTGTTTTAAACCCTTTTCTTACAATCCTTATACCAATATCAGGGGGTATGCAGACGTAGGCATCAGACTCATCTGGTCAGGTCGGGGATTGAGTCCCGGTTGAGTGTACTGAGGTTATTCGTGTCCATACTCTCTCCACGCAAATCTGGGTGCATTTCCTTTCATTCTACCTTCTTAATACACACCATGTGAGGGGAGGTAAGTTTATTTATTTTTTTATTTAGCATCGTGTCTTACTACCCGTTCGGGTTATACGCTTAAGTACTAACTATGCTAATGGGCTAAACATGATAAGGTTGGATTTATAGGAAGTGCAACTGCATTTGCATGTAGGGTGAGTGGAAAACAATTTAGTAAAACCTCCCTCCGGTCATCAGACAGAGATTCTAACTGCGATCTCCCCGTCTTCGGCAGTCTAGTTAACACGAAACTAGTGCTTTAGCCAAATAGGCCTGGAGGTATGTGGATAACTTGGATAGTTAATAGGACGTAGTATAAACTAAAAATACTAAATATACAAATATATATCGAAGATATTTAGACTTTATTAAAATAAATAATAAATCATATATATGGCCATTCTACCCTAGCGGACACGATGCTAAGCATAAATTTAAAAAGTATCTAAATTAATCAAATTTAATTAAATCTAATCGATGAACAAAATATTTTAAATAGGAAGTAGTTGTCATGTGCTTTAAGAAATGGGAGATTCAAGAATGGTTAATCTTCTCATGTTAGGAAAGCAGGAGAGCTACGAGTGAAGTCTCAGGCGCGAATGACCCCACTCGTTCATATCACCAATGAAAACAAACATTTGCTGCAGCCATTTTTCAAAGTAACACATGTAAGAGGTAGATTGTAATAATGTCTCACACTAATCGATAAAACAATTAAATATTCATAGAATGGCGTTCAATCGAATGTGATATTTTATTTTAATGGATGTTTGGGAAATATGTGAATATGCGCAACCCTCCTCCCCCCCCACACACACATACACACGCTTATGAAATGAAGTGGTTAGAGTGAAAGCTATAGTTGAATTGTAATTGCAAAATATTTATCTGAAAGTAAATTAAATATATATGAGATCTTCTTTCAACAAAGATGGGTGCTTTTCAGCAATAAATATCACTTTCTACAGAAGGTGTTAATATGGTTAGTCTAACATAAATACAACCCCCATCAGTGAGCATGCGGGATAAACATCAAGCCCATATAGTCTGATTTTCCGGGGAAATTGTGGGTCAGTATTCAAATCCCAATCAGGTATACTACGGATGATTTTTACAAAATGGTTTACAGACTATCCTTCACGTAAATATGAATGGGCAATAAGATGTGATTTAAAATAAATTGTAGATAACAATTTGTCAATGTTAACGATGTATATTCATCACGTCTTACTACCCACCCAGGTTATAAGAATTTAATAACAGAAATTGCGTCTAACCTGAACAGATAGTAAGACATGGCGATTTAAAAAAATCAACACTAATGGGGTTGGGATGAGGTAGGATCTAGAGGATATTTCCTATATCCTATTTATCGTGGGAAAAGAAGTGGGAAAATATTTAATAATACCCAAGCTGGCGTTTGATCCCTGACCTTTATATAAGCAACGAGCTAGACGACAGTATTGCACGTCTGGACTACATCATTCATAGCCCAATTTGTGTAAAGATTATACAGAACTACTGTACCGTTGCCCAAGGGATGCCTGCATGTACTAATCGTACATCCTTCCCGTGGAGGCTCCATGTCCTGATGAGATGAGGTGATGGTGATACTGAGTATGAGGGTGTGGAACCAGTGGAAACACTTGAACCTAACTAACCAAACCCTGGTGACCGTTCGGGTGATTCCCGTTTCGGGGGAAATACGCAAAGTACCACCCTGGTATTGAGCGTAAGACCTCTAGGCTCGTAGTCAGGTGCACTGACCACTACACCAAGGGGCCAGTTATTGAACTAGATAAGATAAGTCTAACCCGCCTCGGTGGCGTAGTTGGCTAACGCGCTGGTTCGTGTTGAGCCAGACTGCCGATAACGGAGAGACCTAGGCTCGAATCTCGGTCTGTCGGGTGATCTGGGGGTGGTTTATCTTAAATGGTTTTCTACTCTCCCTCCACACAAATGTGGGTTCACTTCCTCTAAATTAAACCTTCCCAATGCCTAATTTATTAGAGTAGTTTGTACTTAAGCGTATAACTCGAACGTGTAATAAGACGCTGTGCTAAAATTATTAAGACGAGTTTAGTACATTTATCTGCATGACCATTTGAAGTTCATTTCCTACAAACTGGTGTATAAACTTTTATTTTCATAATGGGTAGCCAATAATTTAAACATGCTAATTTTGTAAGGAATAGAGTTATTTTATTTGAGCTATCAAACGTGATCTTCTGAACCCACTAATATTACCATATGACTTACAAGCTATAGGAAAATAATGGTATGGAGGTTATCTCAGAGTTACAAAATTTACATATATTTTGGCTACATTATGAGCACTGTGATTCTACTATTACTTATTTTTAGAACATAAGCAATCGGCTGTAAGTTAATTCATCATTGTGAAAATGGAACCACGAACTCTCTTTCTCTTTATATATATANCAAATTATAAATATATATATATTTATATATATGCTCTGCTGGGAATCGAACCTTTGCAATTAACTCAGTAAACAAAAAAGAATCAATCTAAGCTAACTGTTGTTTGTACCAAATTCGATTGATATTCGTTTTTGTATTTCTATACATTGACCTATTTTTAGCCGACCTTCAAAATATGTTATTCCTATTTAAATATTTTTTCTATAGCGTGACTATATTTTTAGGATAATTTTTAATTTCACTTGTTTTAGTGTCGCTTCCTTATTCAGGTTGTCCTCAAATTGAACTAACCAGTTTTGGTGGCCACATGGTTTAAGTCGTCAATATTGCAATAGAGTGGAAATAATACTTATTATATAGAGATTGTGGCTCAAATCTCGATCGGGTGTACCTGGTGATTTTACCTAAACGGGTTTCCCCTATGCGCCACGAAAATTTGGGTAAACTTTCTTTGAATTCAACCTTCTTCATTTCTATCACATTAGTACTTAGTACATATATGTATAACACGAACGGATATGAGACGGGGTGCTCAAAATAAATTGAACTCTTTAGCAACTACACTAGGATTTGCTTGGAAAGAGCAAGGGAAAATCACAGTTTATGATTGTTAAAAACTATCCCCAGTGCACCCGGCTGGGAACTGAACCTAAATCTGACCTTCTGAGTCAGAACTGAGCCTAGCAGTTGAACTAACCCCGTTGATAAAAAAATAAAACAAATGTGGTCTACCGTGAACATGGTACACGGTTTCATTATTTCTGTCGTCTGTCGAGTGTTTGATGAAGGAAAATAAAGGGGAGAGGGAAGGTGGTGGTGGTGGTGGTGGGGGGGATTGAGCCCACTCCTAACCATCCCCACCCTGTGGTGGTGGATGTTAATCTAGTTTACAATCCTATGGCGTTTTCCCCCCTGCCACGTTATAAGCGACCAACCCTCGTGCATTCACAAACCACCCCCGCTCACCTCTTTTGCTTGTGATGGGGGGAGGGGGGAAGGAAAAAAACAAAAACATAATATTTCATTTACCCTCTCCATTTTAAAAAATATGATGTATGTTTATTTTGATAACAATGTTACTTCAGAATAAAAACCAGCTAAGTCAAAACACAGTATATTAAGAACGTGTATATCTCTTCTCATGAACGATAGAAAAAATCGATATTTTTGTTAGTTCATAGAGTCTTACTACCCATCCAGGCTATCCAAACATATTTACTAATTGGTTAGGTATTAAAAGGTAAAACTTGAGAGTAAATATACCAGTATTTGCGTGGAAAGAGAATGGATAACTCCTTAAGAAAAAATGCCCTTATTACACCAGAGCGATCTTTTGAACCCTGGACTTCTGGTCACCAGCAATCAAGACAAGACGAGTTTCACGCCTTGGATCTCAATGGTAGGCCTTTATTTGTATTATTTTTTAAATAAAATAAAATCGTCTATTACTTTAATCTCCAGCGTGAGTGAAAAGGTTGGGTTGTTGTACTTAAAACGATGTGCAATCATTTCTGAGAGACTTGGTTTTAAATTCCGATGGGGTATAGATACAAACTTCTCGAGGTTCTAAATCACTCGTTGGCGGAGGGAGTTCGGTGTTCACCATCCACTAGACCTATAAAGTGTTTTTCTTAGGCCTTGATTGTCTTAAGCGATTGTAAATATGTTTTTGCTTATTTAAAAATATATATACATATTATATTTAACCTGAGCTCTGCAATAAATACACTATATAAATTTATACCATAACTTAATCGATATTGAAAAATTGTGCAACCAATGCTCCTCCATTTAATTTAAAAATATATTTCAATAGGAATTAGAACTCCCATTGGTGTTATAGATTCATTGCACTTGACGCTGTTGACGGGGAATTTGCGGTTGGAATTCCATCATGATAAAAGAAGGAGGGGGATTTCCACTAGGAATTTCGCATCCTCTTTGCATGCTAATGTGGGTGCATTAACTTTACACTATTATTCTTATTATTAGTCCTTGTGCTAAACGTAAATAGCTTTTTAATCTAGAACAGATGGCTTTGAAATAATTTTAAAATTGACATACTGCGAGCAACGTAACCTTAAATGCGATCACCCTTTTTTATAAAAACATGATTGATGGGTCCATAGGAAATAATTTGGTTTTCACCCATTTTTCATGGAAGGAACTGTACCTAGAAGAAAACCTGAATAAATTGTATTTCTTATATTGTTTTTTGCGGACATAACTTCTCCTTTGAAATCAGTTAAGGCATGTCGAATCCCTTGAATATCCCAAGAAGAAAATAATATTATATATATAAAAAAGAGCAGTAATCCTATTCCAACCTTGTTAAAAAGAAAGGGTTACCAGAAGATAATAATAGAGGGGTTTGTGTTTTCGAAGGCAGCCATTTTAGCTCTCTTTCTAGTTGTGTGTGATAATAGTGAGTTTACGCTCCGAGTGATTTGCATGATGTAAAGTTTATAAAAAAAAAAGTTTATATGTTAGCCTTTTTTTTCTCTTTTATCTTATCCCTCCTTCGTTCTTAGCCTTCTTTTTTTTATTTCTTAAATCTTGTTTGCGTGGGCGCTCTAGACGTGGAAACAAAATGGCTGAATTGCTCCATGATTACATACCGGTAGTACCCTTACCAGTGTGTTTGCAGCAGCCTTTTATATACAGTGCTAGAGATAATATTTTACATTAATGGACCATTGAAAAATCACACATCACACATATTTATGAGAAGAAAATAAATATTGGGAAAAAAAGTGTAAGAAATTAATTTAATATAACACAAGTCCAAGATTGAATGCTAAATTTTGGATGGTAGGCCCTACAATATTAAAATGGGCAAACCTTAAAAGTATATACACACAGGTAAAGTAACCTTAAAACGCTAGACTTTAATTATGTAGCATTACTTTCAAGATAATAATTTATTATTAGGAATTATACAATTTTTTCTTATAAAACTTTCAATAAACTCAGCTAACAGCTTATTTTATTGGTAAATTGACATTATCAAATTTTGTTAGGACATATTTGCGATATTTTTTCTTTTCTTCGTAACTTAGTACTTATCATGACTGTCCGCCAATTTATATGAATAGCCTAGGCATAAGGAAGGTAGATTTTAGAGGAAGTGTAGCTCTGTG
Organism: Timema californicum; assembly: GCA_902141385.1. NCBI lineage: Eukaryota > Metazoa > Arthropoda > Insecta > Phasmatodea > Timematidae > Timema > Timema californicum. The sequence continues at coordinate 314,445 of CABFOW010000266.1, forward strand.
TGGATGATTGCGAAACTATTTAGTACAACCAACCTCCCTGTCACCGATGAACCAGACAAGATAAGACTAACGCCCTTCTCCACGTGGACACCAGTGTGGGAAGTAGATGTCAGATCTCATTGATAATGATAAACTTTTTTATTATAAATATGCTAGTTTATTTTTCATTGGGTTGTGTAAAACAATGTTTTCGACATTATTTCTCCATTTAATTTCAATTCAGTTACACTATTTTTAAGAAAAATAGTTTAAAGTCCTCAAATGGCACAAAATGTTTAAATAAGTAGTTTTGGTGAGATTAGGTTTACCGATTTTTAAACTATTAACAATTGTTGATCAAGATATAGATTAAACAAGATAATAGTGTAATTCATTTATTATGCTATAACTAAACTTTATATTATATTATTTCAAAACATTTTAAAACGTTTTATAAAAATATGATAGAACTTATAACAACATTTAAACTGTCTATCATAAAGATTAGTCACAGTGTATAGCTCAATTTGTATATTGCACTCCTTTCCCTAACAATAGCAACACAGGTGACCTGGTGGTCTAGGGGTAAGGTGTCAGACTTCTGTGCTGGTGGCCGGGGTTCAATCCTCGGTCCCGGCATAGATTTATCTGAATACCAAACCCTTCCTTCACCTCTGACAAGACATCTTTTGAATGTGGGGAATGCCAGGCCTCCACCGTGGTTCGGATTCCACATTAAACAGTAGGTCCTTCATTTCATCTCACAATCACCCTACCATTACACATTAGCGTAAGTGCGTATAACCCAAACGGGTAGTAAGACGCGGTGCTAATAATAATAATAATAATAATAATAATAATAATAATAATAATAATAATAGCAACAAAGCTACTTTTTTAATATTTGATGTTGTATTTTTTATTTTATTTAATTTTAGTTATACTTAATCTTATGATTTAATCTTTAGATTGTCCCTATATTAAAAAAAATACTGTTGTAAAACACGTGAAGAATCTTAGCGTCGTATATTTTCTTTTTTTCCCCCCTTATAGCACCACGTATCAGTTTGGATTATACGCTAAGCTACTAATTACACTAAAGAATTTAGGGATTAGGAATACTATATTTAAAGGAAGTGTACATGCATTTGCGTAGCGATGAAGTGTAAAACCATTTTGAAAAAACCACCCTCATTACACCTGACCGAGATTTGAACCTCGAATTCCTTGTCATCGGCAGTCTGGTCTACTGCTAGATTAGCGCCTTAGACAATGCGTTCACCGTAGGGGGTTCGTCTTATTTCAATTTAATAATTTACCTATATAATAAGCCCTAAAACCATGCCTCATATCAATAGGACTAATAAATAGTAACATTCCGGATACCTTACAACATATATCATAAACCAAGCGCAACACTACCTTATAGCACCACGTATCAGTTTGGATTATACGCTAAGCTACTATTTACACTAAAGATTTTAGGGATTAGAAATACTATATTTAAAGGAAGTGTACATGAATTTGCGTAGCGATGGAGTGTAAAACCATTTTGAAAAACCACCCTCTATACACCTGACCGAGATTTGAACCTCGAATTCCTTGCCATCGGCAGTCTGGTCTACTGCTAGGTTAGCGCCTTAGACAATGCGGTCACCGTAGTGGGTTCGTCTTATTTAAATTTAATAATTTACCTATATAATAAGCCCAACGACCATGCCTCATATCAATAGGACTAATAAATAGTAACATTCCGGATACCTTACAACATATATCATAAACCAAGCGCAACACTAAATGAACAAAGGCATCTAACCAAGCCAATAACCACCTTAATCCACATAAATTGCAATGTCAACTAAATGTAAGGTTCATATAACTGATTTGCCGATGCGAGGGAGGTTGGGGTTTGAATCCCGATTGGATTTACTGAGAGTGTTTATTACTAAATGGTTCCTCACTCTCCATTCACACAAATTCAGTTACGTTTCCTCTAAACGTTACCTTCCTCATACTTGAGAATGAGCTGAGTGGGTTTTAAGATCAAAACATCCTGCGGGTGAAAAAAGAATCATTAAAATTTATGGTGAGTGTGTATGTGTGTATGTGTTGGCTTCACTTTAGGCTTAGCAACAAAGTATCGTACACATTTTAACATTATTTTCACCGTATTTATGTGTGTTCATATATTTGTGTTTTCTCTATCTCTATGTATATTATTTGTTTGGCTGAAAACTTAAAAACATATTTAATTAGGTTATTAATTATTTTGGTTAAGTATAAAACAAGCTGGAAGTCTTTGCTTTCTCATTTGAGACGATTTATTGTTGTAACTTTATTTTTAAAATGAAAACATTCAAGAAGGTTTTCCAAACTGTGTTCGGTGAGTTGTGTAGTTTTACTCCTGACGCGCGCACCTGCCATGTATGTGCAGATAAGCCCGAGTTCCTTGTTGTAGTAGTCTCTGGTCTAGCAAGACCGAGCCAAGACCACGCACCAGGGAACTAAATTGCACTGCAGCGCCGTTTTTGGGAGTAATAATAGAGTTGTGTTGTGCGAGCTGGTCGTGGAACAAGAAAAGAGTTATAGATCTAATAATGACAAGACCTCGTTACTTTTCCCCGGACGTGGACCATCAAGCGTGTTGCCCCGTTATAGCCCGGCAAGATATCGGCTGCAGTGATACGAGGGTTTAGACGACGTGGAAAACGATTAGTTGAGAACTGAAGATAACGCGAGGTTGGGCTGAATCGCGGAGAAAGGAAATATCTCAAGGAAGGATGGAAGGGGACGCGAGTAAAGGCCAGTGTTTTTGCCATTTTTTTAACAAAACATATTTGGGGAGATGGGGGGGGCAATATAAATAAAATTTTGCTCCAGTACAAACATGGAGTTTAATTTTCTTCACCCGTTGATATCAACAGTTCCTGAATATCTGTCATGGGCATGACAAACTTTTTTAAATAAAAAAATGTTATCATTAAATTCCAGAACATCCTTGATAGATATTCAAAAATATTTTATGTCAACAGGTGAAGAACATTAAATTCTATATTTGTACTGGAACAATATTTTATTTATTTAGGACTAAAAAAAATGTTTTGCCATAAAAAAAACGGCAAAATCACTAGCGTTTTCTCACGTCCCCATCCATTCCACTTTAAGGCGCTAGAATAGTCGAGCAGAAATTCCTAAACGTTAGAAACCAAGTGGGTTTATCACGAACTTTGTGGAGCTGTTTGGCAGTAGGAGAACAAACAGGGAAGTAGGAACAAAAATAGGATTATAGTGTAATCAGTAAAGGTAATACTGAGAGTGTAGAATTTTAATATGAAGACACTTTCATAAAGTACAAACGTAACTCATATGTTTGCGGTTAATCAACATTGATAGCATGCTACTTTACGTTATTGTTATTTTAAGGATACCTAATGATAATATATAATTAAAAGTGGCAGCTAAAGATCACTTGACTTGACGTATGAATAAATGAAAACAATCTAAGTATTGTTTCACTTTAGTTGTCTAAGCAGTCCGAATAGGGTATTATTATTCCAAATAACTATTTCTAATTTTTTGTTAAACTCAAATTACACATATTAATTTTCAATATTTGTATTATTAACGATTGTTTTTACTAAACATTTATATTTTTAAATTTTAAAGCCATTCAATCTTTTCTATGTTTATTCAAACGAACTCATTATAAATTGTCAATGTATTATTTTAGTTTAAGTCTTTTCATCTTATCTTAATAACGCTCCTTATTTATGTTTTTGATTGAATGTTTTCTAAAATTTAAATACCTTTTGTTTAACTATCAGATACAGCCCATTCTAACTGCGTACTCACTTTATATAATGTAGGCCCTACTCTTCATTTACCCTGAAAAGTAACACGCTTACCTTGTATGGTTCTACTATGACACAAGATATAATATAGAACCATAGTGTAGTACGTGAAGGTAAGACTGATACCTTTCAGTGTCGGACTTCTGTGCTGGGGTCCGGCGTTCAATCCCCAGTCCCGGCACAGATTTATCTGATTACCAAACCCTTCCTTCACCTCTGACAAGACATCTTGTGAATGTGGAGAATGCCAGGACATTACACATTAGCGCAAGTGCATATAACCCGAACGGGTAGTAAGACGCGGTGCTAATAATAATAATTCCTTTCAGCGTAAAATTTCTGTACGTTCATCCTATGTTCAAGGTCATTTCTATCTCATTGTTAAAGGATATATTTCTAGAAATTTAAAAATTTTAGTGATATGGTTAATGAGTTAGATATTTAGGAACAATCTTAACTAGCAATAACGATATTAGATTAGAAATTAGGAAAGTAATACAGTCGGTAAATGCATGCTCTTACTCAGTCAGTACGTTGTCGTAATCTCTCCTTCTTTCAGGGAATGTAAAACTCAGAATATACAAAACAATCATTTAACCGGTTGTTCTATATGGGAGTGAAACGTGGTCTCTTACCTTACAAGACTAAAACAAACTTAAGAGTGTTTGAAAACAAGGTGCCTAAAAACACATCCAAAAAGTAGTGAATATACCAGGGAGTGGAGGAGTTTACATAATGATGACAAGACGTTGTTAGGATATAATTCAATCTTACAGAATGCGTTGGGCAGGACATGAAGCGCCAATGGAAGAATCTAGAATCATGTTCAGGGTAGTGACTGATACACCTAATGGGAAAAGACTATTGGGAAGATCTAGACGCAGATGGGAGGACAATATTAGAATGCACCTGAAAGAGATAGGGTGTAATGAGGTAGACTGGATAGAACAAGCTCAATATAGGGATGGGGTGTAATGAGGTTGACTGGATATAACTATCTCAAGATACGGATAGGTGGCATAGTTGTGGCAATCAACTTCCAAGTTACTAATGCCAAAGCGTAATTAAGTGTGAGGCTCATTCAACAAGCCTTTATAGTAGTAATTATTTAAGGAGATTTTTATAGTCAAATTATATATTTAACAATTCAATATAAAATAATATTTTTAGAATTCCTCAATTTATCTTTGTGTACGGCTAAACAACCACTTCATTGAATATGAGAATTTAAAAGATTGTTTGATGATTAGTCATGTTTTCATGGTGTGTTTATTAATTTATTTAAAATTTCACTGGTTTCTTCTGTTTGATTTACACATTTCTCAGATCATTACATAGCAGTCATAATGATGCAACGATTTAATTGTATATTGTAATGAAAAGACACATTTTTTAAGAAGATATCACAATACGTGAATACTTTTTATACTAAAAGTGCTTTTTTTTAATAGAGCACACACCTGTGAACATGCAGATAAAGGTGTCAGATCCATGGTGTCTGGTTTCCCATTGATTAAGGTGTGGGTTTGGGGCCAGTTATACTGAAGTGAGGTTCCCTTAATTGTTTCTCACTTTCCATTCACGAGAATGATGGTACATTTAATCTAAATTCTGCAATATTTAACTTTACAACATTAATGAAATGTGCAGATATCCCAGATCGGTAATAAAACGCGAAACACGTAAAATAATAGGACGTATTGGCCAATTGAATTAGTTTGTTTGTAATTTGTTTATCTCAACCATTTGATTGGAGTTTTCAGGAGGGCCTAAATTCATTTTATAAATATATGTTGACGTAACTATTGCAAATTAATTAATCCAATTGTCGACCTCGGCTGTATTGGGGTGAAGTGATCGCCTCAAGACTCGATGCACGTGGGTTCAAACCATGCCTAGCGTGATGGATTTTTCTTATGCGATAAAAATTCCTATGTACAAATTCGTTCGGAGTGGAAGTGAAGCCGTCTGTACCATGTCGATTGTGGAATTTAAAGAAACCTGGGAGGTATGTGGAAATACCTTTCTCAGCAAAATTTGTTTACCTTTTTTGCTTTCGCTTGTAGAAAATTCTCGTTTGCTGATGTAATCAGTCGGCTCAGAAAGTCCACGTTAAATATCTCAAATAAATAAACACTAATCCATTTCTCTTTTAAAGATCGAGTATTCCAAGCGATCACATTCTAGCTATTTTTATTTGATTATTTACATTTGTTTTGAATTTTTTTTAGGATTTTATATTTTCCTGGACTTACTTTAACATTTGTATAATTTAATAATCAGTTTGAGTTGCTCATATTATTATTAATAACAATAATAGCAATAACCATTATAAAAATACTTCATGAACACAATTATCTTTCAAATCCCTCAAGCTAACTCTCTAAATTAATTTAATAGAAACAAACTCCAGTGGTCGAATGGTCTAAGATGTAACACTCGTAATATAATAGACTGACATTGTTGGGGAAATCGGGGTTCAACTCCCGGTTGGGTGTGTACGAACCTTATACTTCGATTTAAACTGCTTTAGGATCCGCGTGGTGGGTAGGTTGTGGAGCATAGTTGCCACATAGCGCCTTACTAATATGCAAGCATACTCAATGACTGTCAAGAAATATGGCAACGTGCATCTATTGCTATGATAACTACCCTTCACGGATTGGTCGAGCATGTGACGAGTCTCCACTCCCCACTCTGGCTGCGCTGACCTCAATCCTAAAGCAGTTCAAAGCGCAGTACACTTTTCCCGAATAGTTTGCGCTCTATGTTCACCTTCCTCATCCTTAACACATTATTGGAATTAGTACTTATGCATAACTAATAGATAAAAGTTCCGGGTTTACTCCCTGATACGGCTGAAAATGATTGGTGTATCGTCAGCTGGTGAAATAGGTTTGGCTCTTGTCCTAGTATGGGCTAGTGTGTAATTCGTGTGTTGACATAATCAGTGCTTACATAAATTACACGTTAAAATATTCCTAGTAATAAACTAAAACAATACATCGAGAGAGAGAAAAAAACTGTCCGTGCGTTACGGGTCTGTGGAGCGGACCACAAAAAACATAAACATTGGCAGAACAGGCTTCTGAATGAAACATCAATAATTACAAGCGTTTTGACGAGTAAATTGCCTCCAATTACTCTCCCCCTTCACTCCGTCCCTCTGTCTCTATGAGCCTCGACCCGTTTAAATCCCTATGTAGATTAAATCAACACACTGAACGACAAAATATCGTTTTGCTGCAGGAAACAAATTATATATAAATATATTGCAATCTTCATGTTATCACGCTATAATACCGTGTTTTCCCCCCCGTCAGATAATCCTTTTCATTATTTCGTGTGATTTTCTTTCCATATAATCGTATAATAAACTGTTATTCGATACAATTATCTTGTGGCCGTAACTCTGGTATATTTCCAGGGCTCTTCGTACACCTGATTCATGTTTTATTCGGATACGTTTTGTATGATTAGTGTTCATTTATAGGTATTGATAATAATGATTGAAAATGACAGCTACAGATCACATGACTTGACGCGTGAGTACTTGACAGTAGCTCTAGTAGTTTCTTTAGCTGTCAGATAAGGTCCTTCCTAGCATATTGGACTGTTACTTTAACCTAGCATAGACGACTTCAATCATGTGTACACAAATAACAATTTATTTTCATAGAATAGCAAATATAATCGGGAGGGGCATGACATCCAGGCTCGGTCGCCTTACGTGTGAACTATTAGCCACTCTGGTGGCACAGTGGCCTGGGGTACAGCTATGGAGGTTGTCCACATGTACAGTACATCCAATTAGATGATGTGATGACGATAGTTATTATGTAGGTGTGGGCCAGTGGAAGTCTTAAACCTAACTTAAACCAAATTTACCAGCCCCTGTGACCGTTGGGATAATTCACCTTAGAGAGGAAAAATACCAAAGGTACCAGCTTGGAATTGAACCTGAGGGCCCCTAGGCTTCTATTCAAGTGCACTGACCACTACACCACGAGACCGAATACAATAAACAACACTTCTACAGTTTAATTCCTCCCCCTTCCCGTGGTGTAGTCTATTTGTAATTTTCCACATCTTTTTATCACCAGTATTAACTGTAATCATGTAGTGTGGCTATTAATGGGCTAGGGATGAGTGCGGTATGATTTAGGGGAAATGCACCCTAATTTTAGTGAAGGAAGTAGATTAGCTGTTTTAGGTCGTCAACTCTTTCTAGGGGGTTTAGGTTTAATCACTGCTGGAGCCTAAACTAATTTAGTAGAAGTTTGACCTTAGGTTGTATACTAAATAATGTTGTCATAAGCCTAACTAGTTTTGTAGTGGTGTAGTCCTGTGCTTATAATGGTCACCTTAAATATAACACTAGCAATGCATTTTGTACTAATATAATCAGTGCAGCTATCATTTTATCGATTGAGGTTCTCAACGTACACTTTTTTAATAGACTGAGTATAAATTATTGTAATAATGACAAACTAAATTAATCTATAATACTATGACTGATACTACCCGTGTAGCACTAGCACCTAGAATCTGATTGCCAAACCCTTCCTTCACCTCTGACAAGACAACTTGTGAATGTGGGGAATGCCAGGTCTCCACCGTGGTTCGGATCCCACGTTAAACTGTAGGTCCTTCATTTCATCTCACAATCACCCTACCATTACACATTAGCGTAAGTGCGTATAACCCGAACGGGTAATAAGACGTGGTGCTAATAATAATAAAACCAGCACCTAGATATTTAATAATTTGGTAGGAAGACGATTACGCTTACAAGTAGTACATTTAATAAACAATATCACCCGGAATTGAAGCAGGCTCAGCTAGACTCCAAGTCCACCATTTTAACCACTAATCCACGCGTTTGAGCTATATATTTCTATTGAAATAGGGCCTATTTATGAAAGGCCCAAATTGATAAATATTAGCCAATTATTATAGTCATGAAGCCTAATTTTTTGGACATCATTTCTAATTATTGATTTAGTACTCTAATGTTTATATTAAAAAAATAAAGATAGTTAAGTTTTAATTATAAAGGTATGTATATTTAAATAAACCATACTTTCACCACGTCTTCTTAGAGATTAGGGCTATTTGCATATTTACACTAATGGGATAGGGCCAAAGCAGGTTTATACTCAAAGAAAGTGAATCAATATTGGCTTGAAAGGAGTGTAGGAATCCATTTTAAATAAACACCTCATTATACCCAGCCTATATTTTATTCATCACAGTAAAATCAAACTATATGACCTTGACATTCAGTCCACGTGTCCATCAGTAGGGTAAACTAATATAAATAACAAAAAAAATTAAGGCCAGAGGGATTTGAGTCCAACCAAATCTGTGGATAGCCTAATTGATCTATCTAGGTTTTATCCAACTTTAGACTAAATCTCCAGCACGCGCCGACATTCAATTACCACCAATACTGAAAAATTAACTTCCCCGCCCTCCCTCACGGGGCTGAAACGAACTGCGAACGCTTTATAGGAGATAATTTTGAACCAATGTGTGTGTGTGTGTGTGTGTGTGTGTGTGTGACTGTGTTTGCGATGGAGTTGAATGATGTATCTATAAAGGTTAATTGCACACTTTTGTTGCTAAACTATCACAAACTCATTTACCTACCTCTCCCCTTACATACCGATTTATTCAGTCAAATTGACCCTTACATTTCTTCCCGCCACGCCTCACCCCCAAATCGCTCCACCCCCCACCCTCCGTTTGGTCTCGTCCACTTTACGTAAATGTCCCATTTATTCTTCCTTCATTCCCTCCTTCCCACTCCTAGTTCATTTAGAAACATGGCATGACGAGAATAATTAGACAGGTATTTAGACACAGCTCAACTCTAAAAACTTCTCGACCAGGCTACGTACCTTGACCAGAAGAGCAATTCTATTTTTCGTGTAATTAAAAATAAAATAAAAATTCGTTCCTTTATTGGATATACAAGCCAACATACCTAGGCTACTTTAATTTTGTATCTGGCGTAAAAGAACACTCTGGTTTTATTATAAGTAGGGATGTAATTTAATATTAATAAAGTATTTTATTCTCTCTTAGAAGGTGACCTGGCGGTCTAGGGGTAAGGTGTCAGACTTCTGTGCTGGTGGCCGGGGTTCACTCCTCGTTCGCGGCAAAGATTTATCTGATCACCAAACTCTTCCTTCACCTCTGACAAGACATATTGTGAATGTGGGGAATGCCAGGCCTCCACCGTGGTTCGGATTCCACGTTAAGCTGTAGGTCCTCCATTTCATCTCACAATCACCCTACCATTACACATTAGCGTAAGTGCGTATAACCCGAACGGGTAGTAAGACGCGGTGCTAATAATAATAATAATAATAATAATAATAATAATAATAATAATAATAATAATAATAATAATAATACTCCTTGTGCACACCTCCCTTGACACAGCTTCNNNTAATAATAATAATAATAATAATAATAATAATATTCTCTATTTATTTTCGTGTTGAGTTCGATTATATTTTATGATTAAAGAAATAAACAGAATGGTTTATTAGAGTATTTTGTTTATATTTTCCACCAAACTGTTTTGATTGAACCGGTGATAAAACCATTAATAAAGAATGGTGTCTTATGGACTTGTCATTTGAAATAGATTGGGTCATTAGATGAGGGATAGCATGCCAGACCATGATGGCATCCAAGCTCGAAGATCAGGGTTCTATACCCCTCAACTTCTCATAGGATTAAACTTTGCGATGTTTGGTCTGACATTTTTTCCCTCTCCAGATTGATGTACCGTTGATAAACACACACACATATATATATAAACTGTTAATTATGATTCATAGTCTCATTAGAGTGTGAAACAAGTCAGGTACCGTATCTGGGTGTGTATCTTATCTGCCTAGCAACATATTAGTGCCGGGTCCGGTTCCCGACCAAACCGAACAATGTATTATACAGGGTGGCCCACGGAAAAGTATTGCTTACAGTGCACTTATTAACTCAGTTGTTTATACCAACATGACTTACATACTTCATTAAAACACTAAAACAAGTTATAATATTACAGTGATATGCAGGATGGCCAACGGAAAAGTAGCCCGCCTCCTATATCCATCAGGTGCTTTACTCTGAATTGGAGGTCAATCCCCTTCCACCCATATCGTGACATGAAGAATGAGCAAGTGAAGTGAAATGCTTGTCTAAAGCTTTATTGATTCATGTAAATATATTACCATCTCTTGTAAATAGCGCCTTTTAATACCTTCCCAGGGTATCCAGATATTTACACTAGGGCTAAGAAAGATAGAATTTATATAAAAGTACCCGCATTTTTGTAGGGAAAAAAGTAAAACCATTGAGTGAATAAAAATGCTAAGTACACCCAGCCGTGACTTGATTCCTGATCTCCTTGTAACTAGTAGTTCATACCATACGATGTTAACACCTTAGCCCACATGTTCACCAATCCGTGCGTTAGCAGTTCTATCGTAATACATATCCGGCCCCGTGATGTAGTGGTCAATGGACCTGGCCACGATCCTAGGGTTCGATTCCCAGTACTTTTTTTTATCTAGGGTGATTATCCCAATGGTCTCCAGGGGTTGGTAAATTAGGATTAATTTAGGTTAAGACTCACACCGGCTCAACAAATTCATATTCAATATAATTACATCATCTCATAGCGGGTACGTGTAGACAGCCTCCATAAAAGCAATGCCATACGCTAAAAAAAAAGAAAAAAAGTTACACATGTACTGGTGTGTCTGATCGCTCACTTATTGTTGATTCACACTTTACCCTGAAAAACAAGAGCATAACTGAAAGGTGTTCACGTGAAGATCTCTAAGCCAATCAAAAGAAATCAGCGCGAACTGCGTATTGTTTAGAAATAACTTCAGCTTTGTCAGCGTTTCTCCATAAAATCTGCTTGAAAGAACCAATCAAATTTCAAACCCAAGCGACTCAATATGCATACACCGACAACGTAAGATACAAGTGGACAGCTGCACCTACTGTTGTGGAATTATTTGAAATGCTAGTTAAATGGAAATTGTGTGTGTGTCTATAGCTTTGTATTGATTTGTTTGATAGAGACGATGAATCAACGGTATCAAACTTAAAAGAGCTGATTCTCAATATATTTATTTTTATAATAGAATATATTGAGAATCACAAACCCAAGCGACTCAATATGGATACACCGACAACGTAAGATACAAGTGGACAGCTGCACCTACTGTTGTGGAATGATTTGAAATGCTAGTTAAATGGAAATTGTGTGTATGTGTGTGTCTATAGCTTTGTATTGATTTGTTTGATAGAGACGATGAATCAACGGTATCAAACTTAAAAGAGCTGATTTTCAATATATTTATTTTTCTAATAGAATATATTTAGAATCAGATCTTTTAGGTTTGTTACCGCTTATCACTACCATTTAATGTTGTACGTATATGTACTAATTACACTAATGTGTGAGTAATTTAGTAGGGTTGTAAATAGAAGTAATGTACCCGAATTCACTTAGATAGTGTGGAAAAATATTTAGATAAAAAACCACTCTCAGTACACCCGACTCGGATACGAGCCCCTATTTACCCATTATTGGAATTACTGTATATTGTGAGGATGACAACTTAGACCGCTTGACCACTGAAGATTGTGAATGTCTGCGTCACTAAAGAAGAATGTGGTCTCAACTTTCGGTGAACTTTGTAAATCAAGCGTCGGTGCCTCCTAAGGCTTCCGACGGCGTCCGCATCAGTCGAGCTAAAACTTGAGACTTCTTAACCGAAGAGTTCGATGAACAAGTGAATGACCAACCCAACCGCGCCACCTCTCTGCTCCCCCTCCTAATAAAACCTCTTCCAGAACTATATCTGAGCCAGCTAATGCAGTAGAGTACATCATTCAGTGATGTAATATTGATCCTGTCATTGTAAAGCTGAAGTTCTCTCCCAGGCTCCAGCTCTGGGTGTGACGGTATGAAGTCATTGTCGATACCATCTGTCTGTGTGTGGGTCTGGCGCCATCCAGTCCTCTGCTGCTGCAGCCATCTCAGACATTTGGGGGGAGGGGAGAAAAAATATAACATTAATAAGTATGTGCGATCCCCTCTGACGCCTCCACTCAAATAATACGTCGGGAGAAAGAGTGCAACATTTTGAATCATCAGATTTAGTTTTTATTTCAAATAGTCCTTTATCGTTCTTTTTTTTAAAGTATTTTTTATACCCAATTCCATGTTAGAAGACTAATGCAATCGAGCGTTACGTCTAGGTTTGTGTGTGTCGTCCTTAGAAATGTTGAAGTGATTATTATAATTCAATCAAACGTGGCACACATTAAGGCCCTCACTTCCTCTAAATCATCGTTATGAAACCCAAAATTCAGAAGGAAAAAAGTGACATTGTTTCGGTTTTGTTTTAGATTGTTCAACTAGAGTAATCAAATTCAGCGTATCTATACTTAAGGAACCACAATAACAGGACAAAATTGTTGAATAGAATATTAATATAAATTGTTTTAATCAAATAAAAAAGATAAAACAGCTCAAGGCTGATTTATAATAGATATCAAAGAATGATCAAACCCTCCATATTATTATATTGGGAATTGATTTTTAAGGATCTTGACCAAATTTCCTTTGAAAATAATTAGTTTTCGCACTGTGTAGCCTCTTTTTTGATTATCATTTTTCTTTTAGAACCGTGTCTTACTACCCGTTTGGGTTGTACGCTGATGTACTAATTACGCTAATTATTTTAGGGATTAGGAAGGATATATTTAGATTAAGTGTACCCCTTTTTGCGTTGATGGAGAGTGGAAAAATATTTTGTAAATACCAACCTCAGTACACCAAACTGAGATTTTTAGAAGGTTGCATTGGTTAAAGTTCAAATAATATATATTTATAAATATATATAATTTTTAAGAGATCTAAAATTTTTTTATAAATATATATAATTTTTAAGAGGTCTAAAAAATTAAATCCGAAAGGGTAATACAAACTTTACAGTATCGACAGAAACGGATTTTTCGGAGAGAATAATTTCCATTGCGATGAGATGCCGATGCGAGCCGGTCAAGTATACTCCACCTTTCGGTCATCAGTAAACTACCATTAAGTGAATAAATGATTATATGAAAAACAAATACATATTGTTATATTTATATTCTAAAATGTTTACCAGATTGGCTATCAATTTTGAACAAAATAGCTGGAGCCATTTTAAAAATATATCAATTATTATTTTTTAAATCAATTAACTTAAACCCATTTTTAACCCAAAAACAAGTAAACAGTGTTATTTGTCAAGCCACACACTCTACAGATATACGTTTTAAACAAAACAGTTTGAGCAATTTTCAAAACATTTTTGATTTTTCCAAAATTTACCATCAGTAAACCACCCTTCAATGAATTTTTACCCAAATACCGATGATGATACAGTGTTATTAATAATGTCAAACATATCCTAGGTATACACTTTTTGACAAGATCGTTAAAGACATTTTCGAAAAATTTGTAATTCAGTAAAATCAGTAAGCTATCTTTAATTTGAGGGGTAGGGTCAAATTATAAAATAAAATGCCAAGATATCCCATAACATCCGACTGTTTTCGTTTTCATTTCTTCTTAGTCGTAACTGCTGTAACGCACACAGAGGTAACATTTATAATGTCTTCCTCATTTTAGATGTTGTTACTGGTTTAGAGCAGAGAAGGTAGAACTGGGATCCGATCCAATGCGATACAAATAAGTGTGCGCCATCCTTTAGACCATGCAGCCACCGAAATGGATAATTTTCACTTGAAGAATACAGGGCGAAAGGGGGAAAGTTACAGTTTACAGGAAAACAATATTTATATCTTAACATCCTTAAGGACACCATCAAATACTTTTTTAATTAATTTAAATATGACAGACACCTCTTTTAACCATAATCTGAAGTGTATTAGAAAGTTCTCATTATTGTATAATATAGGGAAACACTAACTTTATTTAAGTTGAAATTAGAGGATCCCCTTTTTCCTTTGTATCCTTAATTTAATACAAGGGCTTTTTGGTTTTTGGATTAGGCAATACAATGTAAATTACACTCATGAATATTGAGTCTATTATTGTGTGCTTTAACATTTTACTTTAAAGTGTACACATTAAATTATATTTCCCCTTATTTTCAATCGGCACCTGTACCGATGACCACATGGTCTAAGGAAATAGTATTGCATTGTAAAAGGTCACTGTTGATTTCGGGGTTTGGATACCCCACGGTTTTTATAGGGGTGGTTTCTAAGTTGTCACTATTTATCCTTATATTTTTTCTATTCCGCGATCCTAGAAAATACTGGTACCATTCCTTCAAACCACTCTCTACGCTATGAAGTTGTTAAACGTAGTTACTATTATTGAAAAAAAAATCATTCTACACAAAAAACTTAGTTTCCCAACGTTACCCTTAAATTATACTCACATCAATGGGCATGGTGACAAATACGTCAGTCTCACTTAGACTGGTTTGCCACGAGGGAGAATTTGGGGTGTTGTAATCTCGGGTGAGTGTAACGAATTTTGACTCCATGACTGGCTCACCCCTTTATTGAACACGCGCATGAAAGTATACTTTCTTATAAATGTTACCTCTTTCATATCTACCGCATAAAAACAAATATTGCGTAATAATCTTTCTTAGCGTTACTAAGAAACAATTTTATCCTTTAATATAAATATTTAGAGGGATAAGCTTTCAAATCCAGCTAGCTTGTTAGTCGTGTGATGATAAAAAAAAACAATTTTTATCTGTAAAGTTAATGTGGAATAAAATAAACACATTTCTGACGCGTTACACGATACTTTCTCATAACTATTACCCAACGCAGCCTAATCCATAATAACATGCTGTTTCGAGCTTGTAATTGGCCGAATATCAGAGTGTCATTCTTATGAAGAATTTTAAACTCCTCCTGGCATTGCTATTACCACCACTGGTAAAAAAAAAAGTAACCAAACTTTTTACGATTTGATATGAAAACGTGAAACCTATCGATATAATATGGTAAACGTCAAAATAAATTATTCTAAATTATACATTCGAAGAAATAATTTTATCTATGTCATGTGAACGTCTTGAATTCCATACATTTTGTTGATTTGTATAAACTTCGTTAAATTTTTCCCAAACAATTTTCTCCTTTCAAAAATCGCGTGTCATTGTTAGGTATTCACCCTTTGGCATCAACACCACCATTATGTATTCATTCCTAAACGATATATTATACTTTAGTAATAATTTCAAAAACACAAAAAGTATTATATAGGTGTGATTGTTTAACATTGTATTAATACATTTGTAAACATAAACCCTAAACAGTGAGGTGGATATAATTAATTTAAGTGGTTTACTTAATTACTTATGACATTAGGAAATTGAAAGTCCATTACCGCACTTATAAAAGTACGACTCTTATCCTTTTCTTGATCTAGTTCTATCCAGTCCACCTCATTACACCCTATTCCTATCATGAGATAGTTCTATCCAGTTTACATCATCACACTTTATCCCTATCTTGATCTAGTTCTAACCAGTCCACCTCATTACACCCTATCCCTATCATGAGATAGTTCTATCCAGTTTACATCATCACACTCTATCCCTATCTTGATCTAGTTCTATCCAGTCCACCTCATTACACCTTATACCTATCTTGAGATAGTTCTATACAGTTTATCATCCCACTCTATCCCTATCTTGATCTAGTTCTACCCAGTCAACCTCATTACACCCTATTTCTATCATGAGATAGTTATATCCAGTTTAAATCATCACACTCTATCTCTATCTTGAGCTAGTTTATATCCAGTCCACCTCATTACACCCTATCCCTATCATGAGATAGTTATATCCAGTTTACATCATCACACTCTATCTCTATTTTGAGCTAGTTTTATCCAGTCCACCTCAGTACACCCTATCTCTATTTTGAACTAGTTCCATCCATTATACCTCATTACACCTTATCGTTATAGTGAGATAATTCTACCCAGTTCACCTCATTACACCCTATCCCTACCTTGAGCTAGTTATATTCAATGCACCTCATTACATCATATCCCTATCATGAGATAGTTTTATCCAGTCCACCTCATTTCAAATAATGTTATAAAAATGTAGTCATCAACATTTTGTCATTTGTTTCTCAATTAGTTTTTAAATGTTAATTAATAATTTCTTGAATTTTATATCTGAATTATATCCTAAGACTTGTAAATAGCAGACATATTTACCTGATAGAAACAAATTTACTTAAAGTTGCAAAGGATATAGGTGCATTGAATTATAGAGAAGTAAGTAATTGTTTTGTAGAATTAATTTGTTTTCAAAGTGTTATATTTATTATTTGTTACTCACCATACATTTAAAATAAATTATACTGTGAAAGCACGGCCTATTTTTCTTTTTTACCGAATACAAATGAATACATTTAATTAAAACTCAGAAGATATATGAAACAAAATAATATACCTTTTTTTCAGAAACATATTTAGATAAAAGCCACATCTATTTTCACCAAATAGAATTACAACCAACTCCCCCACTTACCAGACCTCTACAAAAATATGTATTTATTATAGCTCATAAATTATTGGTTTTATAAAATTTAAAAATGTATTTCAAGTAAATTATTTTTTTTCTTTAATAATAGTATGACTTTACAATGATAAGTTATTGATTATCTCAAAGTGATGCCGAGATATGATAAAAAGTAAATATATCCGTTTATGTAAAGAAGACTCTAAGTCATCTTCCCAGAAAAATTAGACCTTTAATTTTGTTTGTAATGTTAAACAGTGCCTAGATAAGAATTTTGATCAAAACTGTTAAATACAATTTAGAGAGAATATATTTTTATCTCTTTCCCTCTAAGCTCATTTGATAATAAGAATCACTAAGGTTTTTTTGAATCTATAACATTTTGACTGAGAATTAATGTTAGGGTGGTTTGGAAAAAAATAGCAAGTAGCAACGTATCAACCCCTTCCATCAATACCAACCATATAAGGAAGCCAGCGTCCGCTTTGTATGGGTGTTTCATTATTTGGTATTAGCTGACCCTCTGCCTCCGCCGGGCATATTATGTTTTGCTAGTCGGAGCTGTCTCAACAACCGGTACAGCCTAAACAATATGTTTAAAGAAATAGACATTTCAAATTTATATTGCCAGTGATCAATTTAGACACATTGGTTAATTAATGATTAAAATTAGGTTAAAAAAACAAATTTACTCTAAATAGTGATATTGTTTACTAAATAGTGAGATAGAATAAAAAATCGAAGCATAAAAAGAACGTATTCATATAATATATCTAGCTATGATGTAATTTTAACCGTTTTAAACAGCTACTATATTAACGACTTTTTCTTTAACATATTATAAATATTTTATTGTGAACACCTCATATGAATATCAAGTTATACTAAATGTTATCTCCATACATTATCTACTTTGCCTTAATAAATGCACGCAAGAAGCATTAAATATAAAGTGAACTGTAATGATTAGAAATCATTGTATCTCTATTTCTAGCTTATAATCTATACACTTGTTAAAATTTTGCAATACATATTTTATTGTTGAATGGCCTTGAATACCCCTAGTTTTAGGGTTGGAAAGCTATTTCCAATAACAACCCTTCCTTCACCTCTGACAAGACATCTTGTGAATGTGGGGAATACCAGACCTCCACCGTGGTTCAGATTCCACGTTAAACTGTAGGTCCTCCATTTCATCTCACAATCACCCTACCATTACACATTAAGTGTAAGTGGTAAAACCCGAACGGTATAGTAAGACGCGGTGCTAATAATAATAATAATAATAATAATAATAATAATAATAATAATAATAATAATTCCAATGACACCTCTGGGAAACATGATGAAAACCCTAGATACCAAGTTTTAACCCAATAAGTAAAATTGTTTCTGCTCTAGGCCGAGATACGGACACACAGACAGTCAGACGGCATTGCAAAAACAACTTTTTTTGGGCTCAGTGTGTCATTAAATCTCTATATCTATCAAAATCTACAATTAGATTTTTTTCACAGTCACAATACTCCCTCTATTTAAGGAGAAATGAAAAAGTAAAAAGCATCAATATTAACCCAAGTCCATATCCTTCTCGTATAAAGTTGTAACCCCTCGAGGATGTTTTCATTAGTAGTCTATATTTGGTATAACAGTTTAATATCATGTGAGTTTTGTGACGTAATTGAAACTTAAAATAAACCCATTCCTCAATCTTGTATGAGCCAGTTCCCGTGACTAAGTGGTTCCAGTAGTCAGCCACGAGTCTAAATTTTTCTGATTTGATTCCAGATAGTGTCGAAGAATCTATTTACTAATTGTAACGGGGTCATTTTGTTATCCTTAAATATCGATTAGGGTATTCGCTTTAGGAAGGTAGGTTTAGATAATGAATGTATAAAAAACTTGCCATCAAACTGTAGTTATAAGACTATTATTTTTATCTTTTTGTCCATCAAAAGTTATAATTGAATAAATATGCTATATCGAGTAAAGCTACGTCTTGTACTCCAACAGTAGACCAATTGCTTAAAGGATTTTCCACAAATTTGCCTCCATCTACTTAAACTACTGGCTCACTTCGTTCATCGGAAAGTTGATACAAATAACGCAATCATTAAGTAAATTCTTGACGTTGATCCAAAACACAAAAAACATCTTCCAGCTACAAAATCTCACATTATCCACATCTACCAAATGACACTTCCAAGAGAACATTCACATTACAACTTGAACTCTACAACAAATCTTCCTGTTTCGAAATACATTTTCTACATCCATTACTGTTTCCGGGTTGTGGCCTGGGTAAGTTTTTTACTCAAACCATATATTTTACACTGCCAGCTCACAAAGTTTGCCGTTGCTTCATATGTATTATTATTTAACTTAAGACTAGGCCGGGAACAACAACCAGTCCCCGGCCATTAATTCATCACTGAGAAATGGTAAACCTACATTTCACCAATTATAATTTTTTCACCATGGTGGGAATCGAACCCAGGACACCTAACTTTGTAGACAAACACACTACCGACTGAGCTAAGGTGTCAGATTAGTTGGTAAGTCATGATCTGAAAAATTAATTTGGTTCTAAGCGAGTCTCTTAAACACATCTTTATATTTAGATCTATAAGTATTTTAATATTCAGTTTTAAATTGGGGCACCTGAGCAAGTCGTAGTATGGTAGCCAATGGTTCGGTTTACAGATATCAAGCTCAGGGATCAGGGTGAACTCAAAGTTCTCCTATAGCTTTCACACAATTTTCTAAAAAGCTCTTTTAAGTTCACCCCTGTATAAAACGTGATGTCAAGACCACACCTATACATGCCTGGACTTGGACCCTAGCTATGGATGATGTATGTTTACATTTTCTAAATGTCCCTTCATAGCAGGGTGCTACTAAACATACCAATCTCTGACTATACATAATAGTTATAATAATAATAATAAATAGGGTTATGATTTTGCATATTTTTTTACAACTTGAACTCTACAACAAATCTTCCTGTTTCGAAATACATTTTCTACATCCATTACTGTTTCCGGGTTGTGGCCTGGGTAGGTTTTTTACTCAAACCATATATTTTCCACTGCCATCGTGCTAAGTCTGCCTTTGCTTCATATGTCTTATTATTTAACTTAAGACTAGGCCGGGAACAACAACCAGTCCCCGGCCATTAATTCATCTCTGCAAAATGGTAAACCTACATTTCACCAATGATAATTTTTTTCACCATGCTGGAAATCGAACTCAGGACACTTAACTTTGTAGACAAACACACTACCGACTGAGATAAGGTGTCAGATTAGTTTGTAAGTTATGGTCTGAAAAACTAAATTTGTTTTAAGCTAGTCTCTTAAATACATCTTTATATTTAGTTCTATAAGTATTTTAATATTCAGTTTTAAACTGAGCAAGTCATAGAATGGTAGCCAATGGCTCGGCTTACAGATATCAAGCTCAGGGATCAGGGTGAACTCGAAGTTCTCCTATAGCTTTCACTCAATTTTCTAAAAAGCTCTTTTAACTTCACCCCTGTATAAAACTTGATGTCAAAGACTACACCTATACATGTCTGGACTTGGACCCAAGCTATGGATGATGTATGTTTACATCATTTTCTAAATGTTCCTTCATACCAGGGTCCTACTAAACATACCAAGCTCTGACTATACATGATAATAATAATAATAAATAGGACTAGGATTTTTATGATTCTGCATACTTTTTCGGCAAACCTAGAATGTTGTTCAAGTGTAAACAAATGTGTTTCATAGGAAACTAAGGTGATTTAAGTAGCTTTGTTAGTGCATATTTTAGAATATTTCCATGTTTTTACGCAATATGGCATATTTTCAGATTTTCCAGTAATTTTAAGGGATTTTTTTTGTTGTTTTTAAATAATTATCTTGTATGTTTTTATATTTTCAATATAAAGGACATTTTTGTATGATTTCCCCTGAAAGACAAAAGCAAGACTAAGAGAGAGAAAAAGCTCTGTACACTGTACAGTTTGGCACAGAAACTTAAAAAGCTAAATTGCATTTTAAGAAGGTTTTTATCTCGTATAGGTCATGTTTTCAGGCAATACATTTTTAGTTTGCCACTGAAACTGTAAAAAAAAAATTAAGTGGTTTTTCTTGATTATTCTTTGTTTTGGTATTTTAGGAAAATTTAGTCAAATTGGTTAGTAAAATAAATAATTTCTCTTGACACAGAAAAACTTCTAAATTATATTTTTATATTATTTTTGTTTTGTTTAAGCACCTCTTATTTATTTAATAAATTTTGCAAGGAAATAAAAAACATTAATTGAAACTGTTTCGTTTTAAAGGACATATTTTTAGTTTTTTTGATAATAAAAAATTCATTTTTATAAAGAATTTTCTAACAATTTTTAGAGCCCCCAATAATAAATATAACCTTTCTTTTTTATAAATTACACATAAAGTTTCTGGTTTAACAAATGGACTAGAGACGAATTCTAGGAAATGTCACCTAAATAACAAAAGCTAGTTTCTAAATTGATATTGAGACATTTCTTTAGATAATAGAACCAGAGCTTGCACAGCGTCTGCGAGCTTGACTTCAATATAACGACGTATTGCCTCTTAATAGCCCTTTGAATACCTACCCTAGTAATAAAAGCTGTTATAGACCTGTGTGTTAAACATATAAAGAAATATATCTATTTTTGTTTTGTTATTTTGAAATAAATTCAATCGTAACTACATTTTATTGATATGAAATCGCAATAAAAGTATAAGAAAAAAAATAGCAAAACCGTAAAACGTAGTCATATATAAACGGGTCGCCATAGAAATAACAATTTTTTGAGAATAAAGAAAATAAGTGTAGATTAGCTAGAACTGAAAAAAAAGAGCATTGTATCTATCTTGTGTAATTGATACTATTTTCCAAAGATGACAGTTGTAAAACACACACCTAGGTCGATGAATACATGAACATAATTTCATAAAGTAGCTTATTAAAACTATCATATAAAATTATTTGTGTGTCAGCCCCAACAAAATTTTAAAGATTATTTTTTCATCACATCCAGCGTATAACTCGAATGGGTAGTAAGACGCGGTGCTAAATAATAATAAATAAATAGATCGCGTTTACCTAGCCATGCAGTCCGCTATACCTATAGCCACACCAATAAGGTAAAGAGTGGAGAAAGGTAGAATTTAGGGAATCGTTCACATAACGTGAAAGTTCTCCCCTGGGCAGTTATTATGTTAAGTGAACGTTGAGTTAAGTTAAATGGACGTTAAATAAACGTTAAGTAAACGTTAAGTGTACATTAAGTGAACATTACATGTATATTAAATTAATTTTATCATGATGATGTGAACGTTACGCAACGTGAACATTAAGTTAACGTAAAGTGTACATTAAGTGAACGTTAGGTGTACGTTATTTATTTATTTTATTTAGTACCACGTCTTACTGCCCATTCGGGTTAAACGCTTAAGTACTAATTACGCTAATGGGTTAGGAATTGTAAAAATTGAATATAGAGGAAATAAACCCGCATTTGTGTGGAAGGAGAGTGTAAAACAATTTTGGAAAACCACCCCCAACTGAGATTTGAACCTTGATAGAACCTTGATAACCCCGTTCTCGGCAGTCTAGCTCAAATAAACTAGCGTGTTAGCCAACTACGCCACTGAGGAGGGTAAGTGTACATTAAATGAACGTCAAGTGTAGGGCCTACGCTAAGTGAGCTTTAAGTGTATATTAAGTTAACTTTGTCGTGATGAGAACATTTACGTTACATTATATTACATTACGTGATCATTAAGTGAACGTTACACGAACGTTAAATATACGTTAAGTGAACGTTAGATGTACAGTAAGCTAACTTTATCGTAATGAGGAGACCATTTGCCTTACGTCACGTTACGTGAACATTAAGTGAACGTCAAGTTGCTCATGGGCAGTTATTAGGTTAAGTGAACGTTAAATAAAGGTTAAGTAAACGTTACGTGTACATTAAGTGAACATTACATGTTATTAAATTAAATTTATCATGATGAGGTGAACGTTACGCAACGTGAACATTAAGTTAACGTAAAGTGTACATTAAGTGAACGTTAGGTGTACGTTATTTTTTTTATTTCATTTAGCACCACGTCTTACTGCCCATTCAAGTTATACGCTTAAGTATTAATTTCGCTAATGGGTTAGGGATTGGAAAGGTTGAATTTAGAGGAAATAAACCCGCATTTGTGTGGAAAGAGATTGTAAAACAATTTAGGAAAACCACCCCCAACCGAGATTTTAACCTTTATAACCACGTTCTCGGCAGTATAGCTCAAATAAACTAGCGCGTTAGCCAACTACGCCACTGAGGAGGGTAAGTGTACATTAAATGAACGTCAAGTGTTGGGTCTACGTTAAGTGAGCTTTAAGTGTATCTTAAGTTAACTTTGTCATGAGGAGGAGAACATTTACGTTACATTTTACTACATTACGTGAACATTAAGTGAACGTTACACGAACGTTAAATATACGTTAAGTGAACGCTAGGTGTGCAGTAAGCTAACTTTATCGTAATGAGGAGACCATTTGCCTTACGTCACGTTACGTGAACATTAAGTGAACGTCAAGTTGCTCGTGATCCCTTCTTCAATGTTAGACAAGGTCCCCCATAGTATCTTCTTGCATTCAGGTCATTCGTAGCTAAAAATAATAATAAAAAAACGTGGGTTCTTGGTGACTGAGGAGAATAAGAGAAATATAGTTGTGTGTCTCGCCGGACAAGGATAATAATAATAATTAGTGTTATCATCAACTGTTGGGTTCCTCGTAGCCGGGTCTTGGGCGGCCATTATTACTACTCCCTCTCTCTCTCTCTTTCTCTCTCAGAGATACCCGGAGGGTGTATGTCCGTGTCTTTAGCTGGTTGGTAAGTAGGATAGCTTTATATCAGTGAGCCTGTAGCTCGAATCCCATTGAAGCCTTAATTTACTTATTAATTTTGTATTAGATAAACCAGGTTACTAGATCATAATCATTGTTATAATTATTTTTAATTTATTATTATTATTATTATTATTATTATTATTATTATGGGCTTAAGGGAGAATGGGGGTGAGCACAACATAGAATTACATTTTTGTTGAATTTCTGTCATGAGCATATAATGGCATGGATGAAAAACTTTTTAAATGAAGAGAAAAATTGATCATTTTATTCATAGATTTTATTACCCATATGGTTTAAATATCAAGGTCATTTAGTTTATTTCACCACTTACAGAGAGCTCAGGGTTTGAGTTCCGACTGGGTGTATACTTAAATAGTTCACACTTGATGTTATGCAAATTTGGGTACGTTTCTTCTAAATTCTACCTTCCTCATTCCTACCACATTAGAGTACTACATCTTTAGGTGTATAGCCCAAATGGTCACTAAAATTTGGTGATAAAAAATATATTTTTTAAGTTACTATTTCACTAGACGTTTCAGATTTAAATAAACGTTAGTTAAATTTACCAAAACTAAGCTAGAAAAAAATACTGTTTATACGTAAAACGTGTTTTATTAAATATAATCCTTATCCTTTATCAATTTTTACACCACTACTTTTTCCACACAATCGCGAGATCACAATTAAAGAGAAATATAATTCACACTTTGACTAGTGTGATTTTGACAGAAAACATGGACGGAATAATTTGATCACGACTTCTTTCTCCCCTCCTTTATGAGATTAGATCAGCTGTTTGTCCACCACGAGAGGTAATGGAGTGTAATTTCGCCAGTGAGGTCAAGGTCGAGTTCAGTTGGGGAAGGCCACAGCGCCACAGTAAATAACAACAACCTGAAACCAAGTGTCCAATCTTCCAGGTCCACGAGTTGCTTATGATTGTCATTACGAGCTAGAGAGCTCTTCAGCCAGCCGACAGAAAGAGACGCCGGCTGGCTGGTTCTTCAAACTGCGGCCCGCGAACCTTCTCAGGACTACCTTACTACTTTATTTTATAGCACCACGTATCAATACCATTCAAATTAGACGCATCTGTACCAATTACGTTTAAATGTCACGGATAGGAGTGGTTGAATTTAGATGAAGTGTAACTGTATTTGCACAGAGAGAGAGAGAGTGGAAAACCATTAATGAAAAAACTACCCTCAGTACACCCGACCAGGATTCTAACCCTGATCCCCCCGTCAATCAGCAGTTCAATCTATTGCGTGAGGGCTGCCTTAGACCACGTGGCCACAGAAACAGGTTGCTATTCTATTATTCTTTTGTCACGTCAACAGATATGTGGACATTTTCCCAGCTATTTAAATGTAACGAATCCAAACGTGACATCCCCAAGTTTTACACTTATTTTATCTTAAGGATATTAACACTACACACAACCCGCCTTGGGTGGCTTAGCCAGCTAACGCACTAGTTTCGTGTTGAGCTAGACTGCCGAGGACGGGTAGATTGAGGTACGAATCTCACTCAGGTGAATTGGGGTGATTTTTACTAAACGGTTTTCCACTATACCTCTATGCAATTGCGTGTTCACTTCTTCTATATTCAAACTGCCCTATTCTTAACCTATTGTCGTAATTAGTACTTACATCTTGTGAATGTGGGGAATGCCAGACCTCCACCGTGGTTCGGATTCCACGTAAAACTGTAGGTCCTCCATTTCATCTCACAATCACCCTACCATTACACATTATCGTAAGTGCGTACAACCCGAACGGTTAGTAAGACGGGGTGCGAATAATAATAATAGTAATTAATACTTAAGCGTAGCCTATAGCCCAAATGTGTGGTAAGACGTGGTGCTAAATAAATAAACAAACACTAGGCCTATACACATTAACAAATAAGTTACAATAAAGGATTAACTTCATTTCCAGTTTTCTTCCTCACACTCACTTATCGATAATATTCTAGTCGACCTCAGTGGTCTCGGGATATGGTTCTCGCCCCAGGACCCGATATTAGTGGGTTCAAAACCCAGCTGGGGTTGACGGATTTATTTTGATAAGAATGCAGTTTTTATACCAAATTTAATTTAATATTTCAACAATTCTCAGTATTTGATTGAAACTTCTATGAACATTTATCTCCATTATGTTCAATTAGAAATGATCACCGTGCAATAGTGTTGGTGTTAATTTAAAATTTCTAGCCGACTGTATCGCAGAGTTGATTGGTATGGGATGCACTCTCAAATGAATGAGTTGGATATAATATTACAGTTATATTATAATGGCCGTCTTATTTGTTCCCCAGTTTCCATATCTAAGTGGTTATACTTTGTGCCAAAGTCTAAGTTGCCCTGGTTCGGTTCGACTATTGTGGTAAAGAAAGTTGATATTTATGTACGAGATTCATCTCTTTTTTTTGCTCCGCGCCTTACTATCTTTACAGGCTATACGAATGTGTACTA
>CABFOW010000267.1:0-10913 GCA_902141385.1 Timema californicum
TTATTTCGTTTCACATATCTTACGAGTTTTAAGTATACATTTAGGTAGGTTTATGAGCGAGAAAGTCTGTGCAGTGTCCCGTAACATTTATTTATTCGAAAGCCTTTAAATTCAGTTATTCGGAAACGTCATTTTTCTTCTTCGGCAGACAGTGACTGTTCCAACTATGAAGCTACCGTTTTTAATTCTTTTTAATACCGCTTCTTACCATACGCCTATGTACTAATTACGTTAATAGTGTTTAGGGATGAGGAAGGTTATATTTATAGGAAACGTACCCACATTTCCGTGGAGGGAAAGTGGGAAGACAGTTTCCCCCCACCCCTCCCGCGATCTCCCCGTCAACGGAAGTCTGGTCTATTGGCGAGAGTGGCGCGTTAGACCACGCGCGGCCACTTTTCATGGTAAAATGATTGCTTAATCGGATCAAGAGAAAAGTGACACACCTGAACTCTGGCGGTCTGATTTAGAAATAAACGTTTGTCGGTTTTACTAAAGGTAGATGTTAACTTCGTGCATCTCCCTGTGGTCTTTGACTAAACATCACTGATTTTTGGGTGTCATTGTTCTCCCCGGGGTGAGCTACAGTAGCTCCATGGCTTCTTTGGTGTTGACTGACAGCTCACAGCTGACTTCTGACACTCAACATTTAGGTATATACCTAAATGTTGGCTGTCAGAAGTGACAGCTGCTAAACACATGTTTTTACAGATCATATGGTTCGGCGTAGGGATATATAATTTGGTCTGGTAGATTTTCAAAGCTATTAGCTGTCAGTCAGCACCAAAGAAGTCATGGGACTACTGTAATTAGTACCTGTTGGATAAGAAAGATTCTTAATATGAAAATTGGGATTCTTCATATATCTATAGGCAGTGATATAGAAGTGAAAAAAGATACATTTACGTTCCTTCCTGTTCGCCAGACTACCTGCCACACACATATGACGTGCGGGCGGCCTCTCACTTCGACACACGGCGAAGAACAAGGCCCAAGTTCCCCACCCACACTCGTCTCATGTTATAAACCAGGCAGGGGTCTCGAAACTAGTGTCTGAAGGTGGTCAAACGAAGCGTATCTCCTCGAAGTGGAGGTAGGGTATATGACGTCAAACTGGGATATCAAGTTTCGAATCTCGCTCGGGACAACTGAGGGTAGTTTCTTCCAAAATGGTTTTCCACTCTCTCTCTCAACTAAAATGTGGGTAAACTTCCTCTAAATATATCCTTCCTAATCCCATAAGCCATTAGTGTAATTAGTGTATATGTTACTATGTACTTAAGCGTATAACCCGAACGGGTAGTAAGACGCGCACACCAGATTTTTATGACAAGTAATATTTTTTATGGTTACAACACAGTTTATAAGTTCTGCTCAAGATTGCCTGGTTGTGAAAATGTTATTTTATAGGTCATTTTTAAATAAACTTTAAGAATTTTTACTGAATACGTATATATTTAAATACTACCAATATTTTATAAGTGCAGAAATACTCGAAACATATTTTTATTCTTCACACAGATAATATACCTAATGGAGGCAGTGAACTTTGCCCGTTTGGTTGTAAAAGACACATTCCTGGTGGAACTGCAACTAAGCTGTAAGTGGTTACGTTGGGAGGGGGTAGCTATTACTTCTGGAGCCGCTTTTTGTAAATCAATATTATAAAAAAACAGCGCGAGAGTTAAGTTGTTAAAGGATCACCATCAATTATATCTAGTTTATATTTGTAAAGTGCGTATTCGGTTTAGCCGTGTGCAATCATTACGAGTTTTTGTTGAAATCTGTAGGTCTTTTGTTGTTGTTGTATGTTTAAAATCACCCGCCTCGGTGGCGTAGTTGGCTAACGCGCTAGTCGTGTTAAGCTCGACCGCCGAGGACGGGGAGATCGAGGTTCGAATCTCGATCGGGTGAACTGGGGATGGTTTTTCCTAAATGGTTTTCCCACTCTCCTTCCACGCAAATGCGGGTTCACTTCCTCTAATTCAACCTTCCCATTCCTAATCCATTAGCGAAATTAGTATTTAAAGCGTATAAACCGAACAGGTAGTAAGACGCGGTGCTAAATAATAAGTTTAAAATCATTTTATATGTCATCAAAGTCCAGGCCACGATTATAACCACCGAGAACATATTATGTCAGCGGAAGTCCATATGTTATATATGAAGCCATGGTATAACAAACAACACGTGGAGTGCATCTAGCACACATTTCTTTCACAAATGTCAGCCACGTGACCTCTTTCACACAAGGTCGTGCATATAGGTCGGTCGGTTGGACAGACTGCTGCAGAGTCCACACACACATGGTCGGAAGGGTGGTGTCGCTGACAGCTACGAAAACTTACCAGATACAGTAGAGCTACGATACTACGGACGGCGATTATCTGGATCGTAAAAAAATATATATATAAATAACCACAGTGGTATCAATCAATATCATACACATGGCCGCCAAAGAAACGCAACTCAACCCTTGTTTGAATAATAATAATAATAATAATAATAAATTGGATACTTTATGTCGTTGTTAAATTTTCGCCTTATTATATTCCTTCAGAATTTGTGATATTTAGCAACCACAAAAAATGTGTAAATTCGTTGCTTAATTAGCGTGAAAATGTTTCTACATTAACACTAAGTTTTAGTAAGTAACCCGTGTTTATTTATTTTAAAATTTTTTGTTATGGATACTTCGAGAATCCCGACAAATTGATAATTCGGACTGGGTCGATCCCCAACTAGGCCGAATTATTGAAGCGCTACTGTATATATCCATTCGCCAAACCGTATAATTTGCAAAATTGTGTAGTTAGTTCTCACTTTTTTGCAATCAAAACTTCCCAACAAACAATGTATGCGTAATTATATGTTTCGACTGTTTTTACATTATTTAAACACGAACTTAAGAAAATGTAACGGTTTGGATGTTGTTGTTTTTATGGACGCGGTGCGGTGGCTTTTGTGGTTCACTTAAAAATGCTTTTCAAACGAGAGCTTTTAAAAAATGCTGCGTTCACTTCGTAAATTAATATGGCGAACAAGCCGAAACAAGGGAGGTTCATGACGTCATGTAAACTGCTTCAGGATGTGTTCATGCACAGATGTTTACAAAATAGAAACTTAACTACTAACTTGAAACTAATATTTTGTAATGGCTCTCTCTTTAAGTAATAAAACAAATTTATTTTGGTGGCCAGTTTTAACAAGATGATACTTTCTAATTTATAACTTAATGGTTTATAATAAATTTTGTTACCACAACTGTAAAAAAAAAATAACACAGTAGCCCTATGGCTTCTTTGGTGCTGACTGACAGCTCACAGCTGACTTCTGACAGTCAACATTTAGGTATATGCCTAAATGTTGACTGTCATAAGTGATGGCTGCTAAACACATGTTTTTGTGGATCATTTGGTTCGGCGTAGGGACACATAATTTGGTCTGGTAACTTTTCAAAGCAGTCAGCTGTGAGCTGTCAGTCAGCACCAAAGAAGTCATGTGGCTAGTGTATATTCTCTTTGTTCTTTCAAAAAAGGTTCTAAAACGCCAATCATAAAGTAATTCTTAGAGAAGTGTTATTAAAATGGTTTGATAATACGTTTAATTGTCCGACACTTTGGCCCAATCGTTAGGGTGTCAGTCTATTGAGCTAAAGGTTCCGGGTTCGATTCCCAGCATGGCATAAAATTTTATCATTGGTAAAATGTGGGGCTACCCTTTCACAGTAATGAATTAAAGGGCGGGGACTGGATGTTGTGTATGTTCTAGATTTAAGTTAGTTTATAAGTCGTGTACTGATATAATAAATTGGTTCATAAAGTACACGTTAAATACCTCAACTAAATTAAAAACAGTTAAATGATAACAATTTTTATTGCCAATATAGTATTACTAAGAAAATAATTGTTATTTTCTTATAGGTTGATAATGGTCAATTTCAGATAATGTTTTGCAATGAAGAACCTTTTCCTCAATTTTACTTCCCTTTATTGTTTTTTCTTTCTTTTCTTTTTCTGCTGTTAGCTGTCTCTCTCTCACTCACACATACACACACACATACACACACACAACACATACACATATACATACAAACATACATACAAACATACAAACATACATACATACATACATACAAACATACATACAAACATACATACAAACATACAAACATACATACATACATACACACATACATACATACATACATACACCCTGATTTTGGTAGGAAGAACAGCAGAGAAAATTCAAACATACTTATTTGCGCCCAACATTGTTAACATTTTACAATATTATTTGTGGTATTTTATAGTTATTGATAATATCTATCAAAAATGACAGCTGCAAATATCATGACTTGATGTATGAATATATTAAAATTGTTTTAGTAACTTTAGTAACTAACTTCTACTGTTCTTCCTACCAAAATCATACTATACATACATATATACATACATAAATACACACATACATACACACATACATACATACACACATACATACACACATACATACATATATACATACATAAATACACACATACATACACACATACATACATATATACATACATAAATACACACATACATACATACATAAATACACACATACATACATACATACATACATACATACATACATACATACATACATACATACATACATACATACAATACATACATACCAGTGTCCAATGAAATAATGAGAAAGACCTCTCTTCTGAAAGAGTTGCCCAATGTCGGGCCTAAATAGGTTTGGAAATGAATTCAGAATAAATATTTATACTCTCAAAGAACGACAATAAAGGTTGACAAACACAATGCCCCATTGGGCACTTTCTACACCCCATCTACGATAGGAGAGGTGGTAGGCGACAGCAGAAGGTTCTTGATGGCGAATATTGGCTGAAAGTGACTAGTGTCAACCTATTTTATCAGCACCACGTTTTACTTCCTGTTGAGGTTATTCGCGTATGTGTAGTAATCAATTATTTTGGAAATACCCTCAGTACACACGACCGGGATTCGAGCCCCGTTTTCCCCGTCACCAGTAGACTAGTCTAACACGAGAGTGACGTCATTAAGTTGGGAGGGGACGCGAGAATAGGCCAGTGTTTTTGCAGGGTTTTTTTGTGTGGCAAAACCATATTTGGCGAGGAGAATGGAAAATCTCTGACGGTCAGAAAGGCCACCGTTGGTGGGAACCGACTATACCAGATAAAGTTTGCCAGTTATCTGGCAGGAGGAATTTCATTAACTAACGATGTAGATTTTAAGAGTAAAGTTAGTAAAAGTTTTCCAAAGTTCAAGAAAGAAATTATGTTTACGATTTACTTTTACTAAACTTTCTGAATCAATTTTTAAGTATAAGTGCGTTTTCTTGTAGAGTAGTTTGATGTTTGCATAACCTGTATTTAAAAAAAACTGTGCGTGTGTGTGTGTTTGTGTGCGTATGGTGTGTATGAGTGTATGCATTAGTGTGTATGGTGTGTATGACGGTGTGTATTAGTGTGTATGGTGTGCATGAGTACGTATGTGTGCATATGGTGTCTATGAGTATGTATGTGTACGTATGGTGTGTATGACTGTACGTATGGTGTGTATGACTGTACGTATGGTGTGTATGAGTGTATGTATCTGCGCGCGTGTGTGTGTGTGTCGGTTCGGGCTAACCGCATGGTTAAGACTATTTTAATAAAGATGAGTAAGGAAGAATTTTGTCCGAGTGTATCCGCATTTGCGTGGGAGAGTAAGTAGGACACCACCTAGGAATTTAAAAAAAAAACCACCATGTGCCTGAACTGGATTCGAACCCACGGCCTCTCGGTCAGCGTCAAACATGATTATACAAGCTTGGCCGTCTTTTTTTCTGCGTACCGCTCCAAGCGGGCTGTTAACTAAACATAATTTAAAGATGGGCAGAACTGTTCATTGTTAGGAATAGTTCAAAGTGATTCAGTTCATTTACCCAGTCCAACGATTCAGTCGTTCGCGAACTTCACATCACAAACAGATATTAGAAGGAACTACAGATAAAAACAAGTCACATCTTATATAACATTTTCTCTAATGGGACCATCCATGTGAGAATTGGCCATCGGGAGGCGCAATTTATTTGTTTTTCGAGAATGTACCTGATTTATTTTATTTTTATCTGAAGTATATTTAACGTGCACTTTCTGAACCTACTGATTATATCAGCTAACTAGAATTTCCATGAGCGAGAACGAAAGGACCTAAAGTCCGTTCACCGTAGGATTTTTTTTCTGAAAGGCCTTTTTCCCTACCAGAAATCTATTATATAGTAGAATATTGGTAGGAAAAAAGAGCTTTCAGAGCGTAGTTATTATTATTATTATTAGCACCACGTCTTACTACCCGTTCGGGTTATGCGCACTTACGCTAATGTGTAATGGTAAGGTGATTGTGAGATGAAATGGAGGACCTACAGTTTAACGTGGAATCCGAACCACGGTGGAGGCTTGGCATTCCCCACATTCACAAGATGTCTTGTCAGAGGTGAAGGAAGGGTTTGGTAATCAGATAAATCTCTGCCGGGACCGAGGATTGAACCCCGGCCGCCAGCACCTTACCCCTAGACCGCCAGGTCACCCAGAGCGTAATTCTTACCGTGAGTGGAGTATATATATATTTTGCCGGACAGATATTTCCACATACCTTCCAGGGTTATTTTACACGCCACAATCGACGGTTTTATTTCCCCTCCAAAGGAAGTTGTGCTACGGAATTTTAATCGTTCAAGAAAAATACGTCAACCCCAGCTGGGTTTGAAACCACGAAAATCGGGCCCTGAGGCGAACACTTTACCTCAAGACAACCCAGGTCGGAAATGTACCCGAGAGTCATCTTTCGATGCGTTCCGCTATCCAGTTAGGCACTAGAATAGTCGAGCAGAAATTTCTAAACGCCATAAATCAAGTGGGTTTATAAGGTTACTGGGCGAAGCTGTACGGCAATAGGAGAACAAAGAGGTGAAGAGGTACTTAGGTTATCTCCTAAATTGTTTTCCCCCACTTCCCCCACGCAAATGTGGGTGCAGTTCCTCTAGATTAAACCTTTCTAATCCCTAACTAATCAGAGTAATTAGTACATAGGCGTATTACCCATGTGGGTAGTAAGACGCGGTGCTAAAAAGTAAAAAATAAAAAACCTCAAACCAAACTCGTTTCTCTCCGGATACCAACCGTCCTTCATTTGACCCCCGACGCCAGATCATCGTTAGCCGCCGACAAGTAGGCAGTTACCCAGGAAACCAACCCACACCATGCCAACTTACGTCACTTCCCACTTAGCAGGGCACATCTTGCTGCTTTCTGGGGAGCCCGATGAGGTGCACCCTAATATCGATCTAATTTAGATAGAGAGGGACTTTTTTTAAACATAAATATAATCTTCATATATTTATATGTAAGATTATGTCAACTACGATTGTTAATTTCGATTTAAAAAAAATATTAATGAAATGTCAATGATAATGGAGCAAAATTTAATCAATGCTAGAACGTAAAAAAGTTTGTATTTTTACAATTTTATAACTCAATGTTTCGCCTCGTCAGATACACGCACGTGGACAGAGAAACGCAAAGCCACGTAGTATCCATACAGTATTCAGGTAAACCGGGGTTAAGAATTGATAGGACTTGATCGATCATAGGTCTAAGGGACCCTATTTCGATTCCGTGTTTTGTAGAAGAGTATTTTTAATAATTGTGTATGGGTTCGCTCTGATACCTCATTAGGGTATATCTAAGCTCTCGGGTTGAATGTGTAGTATTAGACGTGCTGTAAAGGTATTGGCTGACAACCCCAATGGAAAGAGACCATTGGGAAGACCTAGACGCAGATGGGAGGATAGCATGAGAATGGACCTGAAAGAGATAGGGTGTAATTAGGTGGACTGGATAGAACTAGCTCAAGATAGAGGGTGTAATGAGGTAGACTGGATAGAACTAGCTCAAGATAGGGATAGGGTGTTATGAGGTGGATTGGATAGAACTAGCTCAAGATAGAGGGTGTAATGAGGTAGACTGGATAGAACTAGCTCAAGATAAGGATAGGGTGTTATGAGGTGGATTGGATAGAACTAGCTCAAGATAGGGATAGGGTGTTATGAGGTGGATTGGATAGAACTAGCTCAAGATAGGGATAGGGTGTAATGAGGTGGACTGGATAGAACTAGCTCAAGATAGGGATAGGGTGTAATGAGGTGGACTGGATAGAACTAGCTCAAGATAGGGATAGGGTGTAATGAGGTGGACTGGATAGAACTAGCTCAAGATAGGGATAGGGTGTAATGAGGTGGACTGGATAGAACTAGCTCAAGATAGGGATAGGGTGTAATGAGGTGGACTGGATAGAACTAGCTCAAGATAGGGATAGGGTGTAATGAGGTGGACTGGATAGAACTAGCTCAAGATAGGGATAGGGTGTAATGAGGTGGACTGGATAGAACTAGCTCAAGATAGGGATAGGGTGTAATGAGGTGGACTGGATAGAACTAGCTCAAGATAGGGATAGGGTGTAATGAGGTGGACTGGATAGAACTAGCTCAAGATAGGGATAGGGTGTAATGAGGTGGACTGGAT
This sequence comes from Timema californicum, assembly GCA_902141385.1. Lineage (NCBI taxonomy): Eukaryota > Metazoa > Arthropoda > Insecta > Phasmatodea > Timematidae > Timema > Timema californicum. The sequence goes on from CABFOW010000267.1 coordinate 8,606, forward strand.
AGAACTAGCTCAAGATAGGGATAGGGTGTAATGAGGTGGACTGGATAGAACTAGCTCAAGATAGGGATAGGGTGTAATGAGGTGGACTGGATAGAACTAGCTCAAGATAGGGATAGGGTGTAATGAGGTGGACTGGATAGAACTAGCTCAAGATAGGGATAGGGTGTAATGAGGTGGACTGGATAGAACTAGCTCAAGATAGGGATAGGGTGTAATGAGGTGGACTGGATAGAACTAGCTCAAGATAGAGAGAGGGTGTAATGAGGTGGACTGGATAGAACTAGCTCAAAATAGGGGAAGATGGCGCACGTTTGTAAGTGATCATTGAATTCTTGATTACACTGAACATCTATTCTGTAACAGAACCAGAAGACTCAATGAATGGGATTAAGGGAATATCCGCCGTGGCTTGTGGTCAAATTCCGACAACAGCAGATTACTTTTTTTGTTTTTACATTAAATCCTTTTTGAAGCAATTTAAAGTTGTTTTTTGAACATAATTGGGGTTGTTTGAGTTATGAATTTGATTAGAATCCAATAAGCTAGGCAGTGAACAAGATTACAAAAAAAATAATTAATGGTTAATAATACTTTTGGAGTGTAAAGAGGAGAAGGGGGTAGGAGTTTGTCCCCTACTCGGTACAACCTTGACCTAAAAATATGATCATTATCAGTTACATAATATGGAGCTATGTTTTTTATGTATACGAGAGGAGGTCGTGCAAATATACAAAAATGTATAAATATACAAAATTGCACGCTTCCTCCGGATACGAATGTTAATAAAATGACAAATTAGGAGTTAGAAAAAAATCAAATTTTTCTAACATAAAGATAGCTTCGCGATATTGAGTATCTTATTTAGCACCGCGTCTTACCACCCGTTCGGTTATACATTAATGTACTATTTACGCTAGTGGTTTTAGGGATTCAGAAGGTTATATTAATAATGGGTGTACCCGCATTTGTGTGGAAGGAGAGTGGAAAAAACCACTTCGGAAAAACTCTATACTTCCAACCGAGATTCGAACCTCAGTCACCAGGAGTCTAGTGTACCGCGAGAGTAGCGTTAGAACATGCGTCCACCTAAGCGAGTTTTGAATATTTAATAAGGAACGAGCAAATACAAGTTTGTGTTTACATTTCCCCAAAATTATCTTATTTTTTTAATACCAGGATAGTTGAATGATAAAACAAAAGGGGTAGGGATGAGGAAGGTATAACTGGGAGGAAATGTACCCTAATTTTCGTGAAGGGAGGGTAGGCAACCATTTAGGGAAGGGGGAGAAAAATCCGTACACTCGGTCGTGGTTCGAGACCCAACCCCTTCGTCACCAGACAACTAGAATTACGTCTACTCCTCGTGCCCATCGATGCATTTAATTAGGAAATTACCAACTTCGGTGGCCGCAAGGTCTAAGGCGTTAGACTAAACTGCCGACGACAAGGAGATCGGTTCCATTGTCCCTTCTCGCAAATTCGGGTATACCTCCTCTAAAGAGAATAACCTGAACAGGTAGTGAGACGCGATCAGCTCTGCAATATGTGTACAGACTAGTTTTCATAGAACACACCTTATAAGACAGCTAGAAAAGTTAATAATAATATTTAGCACAGCGTCTTATTACCCGTTCGGGTTATACGCTTTAAGTACTAATTACTATAATGGATTTGGAATTGGGAAGGTTGAATTAGAAGAAGTGAACCCGCATTTGCGTGGAGAAAAATAGTGGAAAACCATTTAGGAAAAACCACCCCCAGTTCAGCCAACCGAGATTTGAACCTCGATCTCCCCGTCCTCAGCAGTCGAGCTCAACAAGACAAGCGCGTTAGCCAACTACACCACCAAGGAGGGTAGCTAGAAAAGTTACTAGAGCTACTTTTTCACGTATTCATACGGCAAGTCACGTTTATCTGCAACTGCCACGATAGATATTATCAATATCTATAAAATAACACAACTAATATTGTAAAACGTTATCAATTTCGGACGCAAAAAAAATGTTTATATTTTCTAAAAAAAAGGCCGTTTCTAAGAAACTTGGACTGTATAGGCGCCCCAGAAGGGAAACTAAAGGTGGGTTTGTCTTCACCAAAAGATGGTGGGTGGGGGACAAAGAAGACATGAAAGTGAGAGTGAAAGTGATCAAACAATAAGTAAACCATGTAACTAGCAGACAGGCCCTGCCGGTTGACCTAATGTGCCACTTACAGACACTTGGAGGGGAGGGGAGGGGGAACGCGGTCACAGCCTATATTACACACACACACACACACACCTCACCATCTCCACGAGGTGTGAGGGGGG
>CABFOW010000267.1:11835-70666 GCA_902141385.1 Timema californicum
CACATTCACAAGATGTCTTGTCAGAGGTGAAGGAAGGGTTTGGTGATCAGATAAATCTTTGCCGGGACCGAGGATTGAACCCCGGCCACCGGCATAGAAGTTTGACACCTTACCCCTAGACCGCCAGGTCACCGATGTGGTATCGAAATACAAGTATCGATACTGTACTCATTAAGAGTATCGGATGAAAAAATATCGATACCTTAATAGTATCGATAAGCGTAATTTGTACCGGTATCGAAAGGCAGATAAACTTTTGCGCTTCGTCTGCTTGGAGATTCATTGAGACGACAAAAGTTCATTGAAATCAACAAAAGATTCTTTTATTCAGTTTGTGTTGACCGTGACTCGTTGATAAAGAAAAGGGTCGTCACTCACCCCAGTCAGGCATCAGATTGTATTTATAAACAGAGATGAAAGAACCGCTCTGAATTATAATGAGCTAAAAGAGAATGAGTGAGAATTGAGAAATATTGTCGTTTGTTCTTCCTTCACAGTCCACCTGGGTAAAACATTCAATCCCAGCATGAGTTGGATAACAAAAAAAAAAGTTGTTTCTTTCGATACCGTAATGTGAGTACTAATATCAATAAAAGTGTCGGGGAAAAAAAACTATTATCGAAAGGAAAATATCGATAATTTTCCCGTGCTTCTTTTTCCAGCTTATCCCCTGGAACGCGGCAGCAAGAGGTCCCCTATATCCGAGCCGCGCGCGTGGAAGGTCGCCCGGCGAGTTCCACATCGCGTGTATTTATAGAACCCTCTCAAAAACAAGTAAGTGATGGAATTTAGTGCGGTCTTAAGAATGAAACAAACTTTTCCTCTAAATGCTTAAGGTCATTCAACAATTTAAAAAAAAATTGTATTACAACATTTTTTAACAAGAGGCTGTCCATAGACTACGTACGCATTTAGAGAGGGTCTCGGCTTGGCCAAGCATGACAAGGGGGAGTCGGATAATGCGTGACGTCACATTACGATTAAGCGTATCCGGCAATGTTCTATGTTAATAAACCCGACTGCGCGCGCGTATAAACAAATAACGATCGACTTCGATCTTCGAGCTTGGAGAACACGTTTCAATAAAAGGGTTATGTACAGTAGCCCCATGGCTTCTTTGGTGCTGACTGACAGCTGACGGCTTTGAAAAGTTACCAGATCAAATTATGTATCCCTACGCCGAACCATATGATCTGCAAAAACATGTGTTTAGCAGCTGTCACTTCTGACGGTCAAAATTTTGGTATATACTTAAATGTTGACTGTCAGAAGTCAGCTGTGAGCTGTCAGTCAGCACCAAAGAAGTCATGGGGCTACTGTAGGTTCTACAATAATTAAAAAAATACAATTTAAATAGGGAAGGGGTGCGTTTTATTGTGACTTATTATTAGAAAAAAAGGGGGGCGCGGGTCAAAAAACTGTGACAATGTGGAACGAGGGGGAGATAGAAAAACTAGTGTGACATAGTTAGGGACAGCCCCCCAAGTGTATAATTACAAGCTATAAATAGTGATTTAATGATGTCAAATCATCACAATTTATGAGTTATGGAAGGTCAAACTTGCCATTTTTTTTTTAGTACCAATGTTAAGATAAAGTAATGTATGGGGCTTAAATATAGTAAAACTAGACATTCGAATGTGAGGTGTACACAATGAAATATTTATAATAATGTTAATATGATACCCGCCTCGGTGGCGAAGTTGGCTAACGCGCTTGTCGTGTTGAGCTCGACTGCTGAGGACGGGGAGATGGAGGTTCGAATCTCGGTCGGGTGAACTTAGTTTTTTTCCCTAAATGGTTTTCCACTCTTCCTCAACGCAAATGCGGGTTCACTATCAAGCGTGCGTGATCCATTAAAACTCATGAAATGTGATGCTTTAAAATCATTAAATCAAAATATATATAGCTTATAATTTACAAGCTTATTAAAATTGTACAATTTTTTCAACTATCAAATGGCCTTAAGGTGGGTCACAAGTAAAGGTCAATCATTATTTGTGTTTTCTTTATTTAAAAAAAAACAATTTTTCACTTATAGAAATAAAATATTGCTTCAGAAGAAACGTTTAGTTTAATTTGCCACAGTCAGTTTCAGTGGCCGAACAATCTAAGGCATCACTCTCATGTTAAACTGGACTGCTGATGACGGGGAGGTTGGGGTTTGAATCCAGGTAGAGTCTAGTGAGGGTGATTGTCTTTCCTTAAATGCTTTCCCGCTCTATTAGTATTCAGTTATGCTATTATTTGGGTTGTGATATCGACAGGATATTCTATTATCTGGTTTTGAGGTCATCAGGGTGTTCAATTCTCTGCTCACGAGCTAGACAGGCTGTTCAATTTTCTGTTCACAAGCTAGACAGGCTGTTCAATTTTCTAGTTCTATTCTCTGTTCACAAGCTAGACAGGGTGTTCAATTCTCTGCTCACGAGCTAGACAGGCTGTTCAATTTTCTGTTCACGAGCTAGACAGGCTGTTCAATTTTCTGTTCACAAGCTAGACAGGATGTTCTATTCTCTGTTCACAAGCTAGACAGGTTGTTTTATTCTCTGCTCACGAGATGGACAGGTTGTTCTATTCTCTGCTCACGAGCTGGACAGGTTGTTCTATTCTCTGCTCACGAGCTAGACAGGCTGTTCTATTCTCTGTTCACAAGCTAGACAGGTTGTTCTATTCTACTGTTCACGAGCTGGACCGGTTGTTCTATTCTCTGTTCACAAGCTAGACAGGTTGTTCTATTCTCTGTTCACGAGCTGGACCGGTTGTTCTATTCTCTGCTCACTAGAGGGACAGGTTGTTCTATTCTCTGCTCACTAGCTAGAGAGGTTGTTCTATTCTCTGCTCACAAGCTAGACAGGATGTTCTATTCTCTGTTCACAAGCTAGACAGGGTGTTCAATTCTCTGCTCAAATTCTCTGCTCACGAGCTGGACAGGTTGTTCTATTCTCTGCTCACGAGCTGGACAGGTTGTTCTATTCTCTGCTCACGAGCTAGACAGGTTGTTCTATTCTCTGCTCACAAGCTAGACAGGTTGTTCTATTCTCTGTTCACGAGCTAGACAGGTTGTTCTATTCTCTGCTCACTAGAGGGACAGGTTGTTCTATTCTCTGCTCACTAGCTAGACAGGTTGTTCTATTCTCTGCTCACGAGCTAGACAGGTTGTTCTATTCTACTGCTCACGAGCTCTCAGAGTCTAGCAAAGAGGTCACAAGAGCACACCCACTGTAAATAAACACGACCAGAAAAGTCCCCCCCTCCCCTTCCCTATAATGTGGTCGATCCGATTCGGACTGGAGCAGTGCGGCGGCTTTATTTAATATAGGGCATCGCGACGCGAGTGTAATCAACTAATGGAGGGAAGAGGCGCCTTCGCTGCCACCTATCGGCTAGTGTGGGCAGCTCACAGACCCGGAGATCATGGGCCGAGTACACGAGCCGTGGGAACGACGCACTATCATGGCGGATAATTAACAAAACAAGTGACTATCAGTCAGATTTGTGCGTAGTTCGGGTCAGATCTGTTTCAGATACAAACACATTAAAAAGAGAATTTAAGTTTCTGGCGGGAAGAAAGGTTTACAAAACTCAAAAACACATTTATTTACCAGCCCTATATTATTTTTAGGTACTTAAGTTCGACATAGATGGTCTTAAGGTAAAGTGCTTGCTTCAGGACCTGGTGTTTGTGGGTTCAAACCCAGCAGGGGTCAACGGATTTTCTGGAGCGATAAAATCTGATGCACAACTCCCTTCGGAGGACAAGTAAAGTTGTCGGTCCCGTGTAGATTGTGGCGAGTAAAAGAACCCTTAAAGACAAAATTGGTTGGCCCTTTCGTTCTCGCTCATAGAAACTCTCGTGTGCTGATATAATAAGTCGGTTCAGAAAGTGCACGTTAAACACCACACATAAATAAAGCTATTTATGTTATATATCAAAATGTACAGCTGAAGAGCACTTGACGTATGACTACATTATAATTATTTCCCAATCTTTCAAACAAAAAAATAAACGAAATATCTTTATTTTGAAAATTAGTTAGAGATGGGATGCCTGAAACCTATGAGATTCGAAGTTCATTAAAATGTCAATAAAGAATCTCGGATAAAATGATAAAGACCTTAACTCCAAATAAAAATGTCTAGCAATTGGTAAAAGGAATTAATATAGACTTGTCTAGTTGGCAGAGTAAAAAAAACCTAAACAAAATTGCATTAATAATTTATGGATAAAAAAGTGCTCGTTTTGTTGTTTACGACATAAAAGACATGACAAACCAAATAGTATCTATCAGTTCCACCGACCTTCAAACAACATTTTCTTTTAATTCAATATTTTCAATTTAATTAAAACTGTAATATTTTTATATAGATTTGAAGATTTAAATTTGGATTAGAGATATAGGCTTTGATTCACATCTAAATTTGATTAGATATATTTTATATTTTTTTAAGCACCGCGTCTTACTATCCGTTCGGGTAAATACGCCTATGTACTAATTACACAAACGGGTTGGGGATTACAAAAGCTTAATTTAGAGGAAATGCATTTGCATGGAGGAAGAGGGGAAAATCATTTAGGCAAGGATGGACTTTTGGAAAATACTTGCTAAAGAGTTTCTGAATGGCCATTTGCGTTTGAGAACTCAACAGCAGAAACTTCAGCCAGAAGTCAGACTAGTTGAAGAGGGAATACGAGAAAGATGCTATTTCTGTGATTGAAAAAAAAAAATTTTAAAAAAAAGGCCAACTCAGTGTAAGTGCAAAGGTTGCAACAAGTGTGTATGTTTGGGACACGCTGTTTCTTATGTGTGCTCTGAATATAACAACAAGATGCTAATAATGGACCTAAATGAAAATAAGTTTGACCATGAATAGGTAGTTGGCGCTTTAACTTAGCAAAGAATCTAACTAGTTTGTAGGGTGACCTGGCGGTCTTGGGGTAAGGTGTTAGACTTCTGTGCTAGCGGCCGGGGTTCAATCCTCGGTCCCGGCAAAGATTTATCTGAATACCAAACCCTTCCTTCACCTCTGACAAGCCATCTTGTGAATGTGGGGAATGCCAGGCCTCCACCGTGGTTCGGATTCCACGTTAAAGTGTAGGTCCTCCATTTCATCTCACAATCACCCTACCATTACACATTAGCGTAAGTGCGTATAACCCGAACGGGTAGTAAGATACGGTGCTGATAATAATAATAATAATAACTAGTTTGTATATCTTTGAGGTTTTAGTTTAAACCACAACTATTTTTTTTCATTGGTTTTGTTAATACTTTTGTATTGTATTCAATGTATGAAAATGTTTTGTAATCACAAGTTAGTTTATAAGTAAAGTTATAAGTCAGTTAATCGTATAAATTGTATCATGGTTAAAATGTGACTCATAAAATAGACTTTTAAAAAAATTGCAAGAAAATCAAAAGGGATTTTTTTTACTATGTAAGCTAGCTATAATCATTTAAAATTAATAATAATAATTAGCACCGCGTCTTACTACCCGTTCGGGTTATACGCTTTAAGTACTAATTACTCTAATGGATTAGGACTTGGGAAGGTTGAATTAGAGGAATTCAACCCGGATTTGCGTGGAGGGAGAGTGGAAAACCATTTAGGGACAACCAGCCCCAGTTCACCCGACCGAGATTCGAACCTCGATCTCCCCGTCCTCAGCAGTCGAGCTTCAACACGACAAGCGCGTTAGACAGCTACACCACTGAGGCGGGTAATTAATATTAAGTTTCTTAAATGTTATAAAAGTACCAAAAACATTGCAAAATCAACCAAAAACTGCATTAGTACAGTAGCGCATTCAAAGTCTGTGGGCGTGTAAGGCCATTGTAGGCGTGCACCGGAGGGTTAGTACAAAAATTTAAGATACAATATAGTATGGTACGGCCAATGTTCTTAACTTAAGATATGTTGTGAAATAAAAAAATAAAAATAGGTTAACATTTGCCAAACAAATTATGAGGTGGTTATGTAATGGTAATGTAGAATAATATAAGTATTATCTGTATCTTTGTTCCATTACTACTTTTTGATAACCAGCACTGGAAAGAGGATTGATTTTTTTTAACTGTTTAATTTATTCATCAATTTTTCTAGATCAACTCATCTAAGTCTTAACTTTTATCAGCCATATTTGGTTAGAAGAACAGTTTTGAAAATTCAAACATTTTTTTTTTCCAGTCAACATTGATAACAATTTACTATATTAATATTGCTATTTTATAGTTATTTATAATACCTATCAAATGTGACAGCTTCAGATAACACAGCTTGATGTATGAATATATTAAAATTGTCTTAGTAATTTTAATACTAGTAAATATACTAAAACCTTGTTAATTCAAACTAATTGGGACCGAAGCTTGCTTGTTCTTCGGATTAAGTGGTAGAATATGGGGCGGGGGGTGGAGGGGAGGGGCATACATTATTTACACAACATTTAAATTATAGTTGAATTAGTTTAATCACATGTTCATTTATTTGACTGATGTATAGCTTGTAATATGTACTGTAATTATTTCTAGTTACAGGAAAACACATGTTGAATACAATCAGTTAAATATGAACTATTTATTATCAGATATTACTGTTCCTTACTTATTCTCTTTTAACTTTGAGCTTGTTAATCAATAAAATATATTTCATTTGACTTAATTTTCTTCTTCATTTTTCGATAAGTGTGTGGATTAACCGGAATTTTGGTGTGTGTGTGTGTGTGTATATATATATATATAAAAACCTAGATGAATAACTTTTCCATTGATAAACTCCAGTGGTACTGCACAAGGGATGATGGGGGAATGCTAATGTTTTAGGGATGAAGAAAGTTGAATTCAAAAGAATTGTACCCGTATGTGAGTGGGGAGGGGGGGGGGAGAGATTAGACAACTATTGAGGAAAAAGACATCCTCAGCCTTTGTTTTAAAATTGTGTAAAAGGAAAAAAAAAACATGTATAAAAAGAAAATTTATTAGGGAATTTGAAAAAATATTAACAAAAAAAAAAAGTTTTTTTACTTACTTTAACTTAAATTGTTACAGTTCAAGCTCGATCTATTCATTTAAAAATGAAATCCATTCTTCTTGTTTTAATTTGCACAAAAAGTTGAATAATTTTCTCCTTGATCTCTGAATGACAATTGAGGAAATTTCTCTCCATTGAAAGTACTGCAAATGCATTTAGTCTTTCAATTAAATAAAAGAACCGAAAAAAATAATGAATCAAATAGAATAGTTGGAAGCAGAATAATAATCTAACTCTACACTCTTCTACACTTTATCACATCCAAGAATATGGTACACAGTTTTTAAGCACAACACACTCTGAGTAAAAAAAACACTTCCTTTTACCATCACGCCAGAGCCGGCACTGCGAGAGCAACAGTGCTCTCTCTCTACCCGGCAGTCCCGCCTTCCTCCCCAACCCCTTCCTATGTGCGCATGCGCACAACAGTCAAACACCACATCACTGGCACTGTGAAGCGCACAGTTCCATACAAAGATTTTTGTATATTTTTCATAAACTGGGGGATGGCTACTGAAGTAGTGACATTAAGATTAAGGAATATATATTGTACTACAAAAATAAAGAAAGACTTAAAGAAAAAAGGACTCATTATATTAAATATTATCGATAATATCAAGTGGAAATAGAGGGGTGCTGCAGTTCAGCAGTGCCTATTCACGAGCCGCCACTGCATCCTCAGTATGATAGGGGACTCAAACCCGAATCTTTTGGCAGTCTAATCTATTGTTAATAGTTCCAACTTAGACCATGCTACCAAACAAAATTAATCATAATAAGCATTAGCCACAACCCACACCTACCCAAATGAAGAATGAAATGCTGACTCAAGGCAACAAGAGCTTGTGTAAACAAATGATTACTCCACATATAATTTGATACATTAGATTAAATATTTAAACAATGCTGGTTATATTTAGTTTGCGACCTTCATTGTGAGAATGGGGCTTGATCTAGGTTGTGTTACACTTTAAAACTATGCTTATCACCGACAAGTGTTCATTAAAACTGACAGATAACTGATAACACATTCCACTTAAACACAATGAAACTATTAATTAAATCAACTACACAGGACTAATAAAATTAATACAATGCAAGTCCTTTAATAGCGTTTTTCATTAAAGAGAATAACTATCTGGAAAGTGTATGTTATGCATGAAGGGAAGTATCCTGTTAAGGATGTCATAGTATGAGCGAGCCATGAAAAAAACAACCAAATATTTTATCTTTTGTTCTAAAGTATTTACTGTGCTATCTAACCGGCCTCGTTGCAGCCCCTGGAAACTGACACAGAGGTCCTAAGTTCAATTACCGGCAGGTAGAGGCGGATTTTTCTCGAAAGAGGAATACTTCCCATGTTCACCAGGGTTCGGTCAATTAGGCTTAAGTTAAGAAGTGTAACCACATTTGTGTGTAGAGAGAAAGTGGGAAACTATTTAGGAATAACCAAACTCGGTACACCCTACCACAGGCCTTCGTAAGCTGTGGGTTGCGATCCCATAGAGGGGTTGCGTAACTGAATGTTGGGGTTGAGAAAAATTTGGCAACAGCAGAATCAGCAGAAAACGAAAATTAATTCAAAATCAAACGAGTAGAAAAAGTTTAAAAAGCCCTGCCTTTGAGCATGCAGCCACCCAAGCTGATAAATTATAGAAATTAAATTACTAAAACTACACTCCAATAACTAGGATATATATTAAATTTCAGGTATATAATCATCTGGTTATATGAGCAATACCCTAATTTACCTCACAGCAGTAGTTTTGGTGTCATATATCCGTAAGGTTCAGATTGTTTTAGGTTAAAATATATGCCTATTGCGTTATAATTTGATTTTAAAATAAATAAATAGTGAGTACCGGTACCTTACAACATATATAATGCATTGATTAATGTAGAATTATGCATGGTTTGAAATATTTGGGTAGATATTCATACTACAATACCTTTGTGTGTTTATGCGTGTGTGTGAAACATTGCATTACAGTAAAATTCCCTTTCTGTAGCAGTAGGACCTATACTAAGCATGGAATGTGAACATTGGATTCCTTGGTCAGTCTAGCAGTGCTGAACTATTATGTTGTTCATAAAATACTTAGCTGTAGTTGTTTTAAAACAATGTAATTGCAGTTGGATTCACAAGCAAAAATATTTAATGGAGTGACTCATAGTGATAAAAGTTTTTAAGTTTTCTTATCTAACCTTCTTTCTATATCTGGTTTAAACAATTGTTGTTACTTACCATAAGGCATTAGGAACTCCAATGACACACTTACTAAAGTACACCACTTATCCTTAACTTTGTTCTATCCAGTCCACCTCATTACATTCTATCCCTCCCTTGAGTTAGTTATAGTAGCCCCATGCCTTCTTTGGTGCTAACTGACAGCTCACTTCTGACAGTCAACATTTAGATATATACCTAAATTTTGACTGTCAGAAGTGACAGCTGCTAAACATATGTTTTTGCAGATCATATGGTTCGGCGTAGGGATACATAATTTGGTCTGGTAGCTTTTCAAAGCCGTCAGCTTTCAGCTGTGAGCTGTCAGTCAGCACCAAAGAAGTCATGGGGCTATTGTATACCCAGTCCCCCTCAACACACCCTATCCCACTCTTGTGATAGTTATATCCAGTCCACCTCATTACACCCTATCCCTATCTTGAGCTAGTTCTATCCAGTCCACCTCATTACACCCTATCCCTATCTTGAGCTAGTTCTATACAGTCCACCTCGTTTCACACCCATAAAGAACAACCAGTAAAACTATTGTTTTGTATATTTTTATTTTTACATTCCTTGACCGCAGGTGAGATGTCAACAACTTACTGATCTAGTAATAGAATGCATTTCCCTGATTTCCAATCTAATAAGTTATTGCTAGTTAAAATTACTCCTAAATATTTAAACTCATTAACCAAGAACATTATAATTGTGTTGGTCACAGTAATCTCTAAATAATCGACACTCTCTTTGGTGGTCACATGGTCTAAGGCTCTACTATCGCAATGGACTAGAATGCCAATGACAGGGAGTTCAAAGTTCGATCCCGGTTGGGTATACTGAGGGTTTTTTTTCCTTAAATTGTTTCACACTCTCTTTCCACACAAATGTGAGGACACTTCCACTAAATTCAACCCTCCTCATTCCTAATCCATTAGCTTAATGAACGTATGGCTCAAATAGATAGTAATACGCAATATGGTAGGCCTACAGCACTAAAGATAATAATTATTGGCCTAAATCTGTGCTCTCTGTGTGTGATCATTTACTCAGTATTTTCAGAGTTCACTTCTAAACTAATTTCTTTTTACAATCTTTGTTAAATATATAAAAAGAAAAGACAGTACAGTTTAAATTCTTATGAGCGCACTTAAACCTATCCATCCACCTGGTACAGGTGCACATGCTTCCGGATCATTGCTCGCAAAGATCAAAGATTGAAGTAACTGCACCTATATATTTCAAACCGTTTAAGAAACAAATGTTTAACTCTTTTTTTTTTTTACATAGAAGATTGTTTCATACAAAGCAACACATCTTTAGAAGATTGTTTCATACAAAGCAACACATCTTTAGAACATTATTAAACAATTAAGCTAAATGTTAGGCTAGAATACCTAACTAAAACAGTAAAATATCATAAAATATAAAAATGACACCCGGACACGAGAATCAAACCCAGGATCTTTGGCTTAGTACGCTGAAGCTTTAACCGCTGAGCTATCCAGTTGTCCCTTCAGGGTCATTATTCACTAATATTTCAATTCGAGAGGGCTTTATGCTGCCAATAGTACAATGACGATTGTAATATTATGCGCATGTCATAATAGATTAAAGAGCTAAGCTGTTATTTTTGTTAATTACGACTATAATAGGCCTATTGCATCTAAATATCATAATCTTTAAAAGAAAAATGACATCTGAACAGTAAAATATATCATAGACATAGTTCTGTAGGTCTAATCTTAATTTGTAAATCTAGTTATAATGTAATTATTAGCCTAGGGGCCCACATTATTAATAAAATATTATGTCATAAAAGTTATTGATTTCCTTTGCAGTAATTTTTGTCTGCTTGTTAATTAATAGTAAGTTTAATAATTGTTGAGTTTGGGATTTAAAAATTCAATGAGTTTAGATAAATATTTTCTTGGTTAAATGATTTTTATAAGTTATGTTTCACTCAGAATGGCACACACACAATTAGGCCTTTTTCCCAATTTTGGTCATTTTGTTGATTGTGCATCAATTAATCAAGTGTTTTTATTTTTTATGACTGCTAGATTTTGACTAAATGCTTGTAGGTTATTTAATTTAATTTTGTTGTATTAAAACTCTTGCCAAAACCAAAATTAAAACTGGTATGGTTGGGGGTTCAATTCTAATAATCATTTCGGTAAATAAATGTGTGTCAAACGAAGAGATTCACAACTTATCAAAAGCAATATTGTAAATGTGTGGCTACCATATATTCAGAGGTTAGGAATTAACCTACCCCAAGCTCTGCAAATTTAGTGTTCCTTTTAAAATTTATACCTGGCTCCTTTGTGATTTATTTTTTTATTTATCAGAGAAAACTACTTTTAGATGTGACATTATTGTTAGAGTGATTAAAGTAAAAGTGATGTTTATTATTAAAGAGTTTAAAAATATTGCCTAAAGTGGGCCTATTATAATGTAAAAGCAGTATAATAAGAATGGAACAAAACTTACCGAAACATAGAAATCGGTGCATAGGTCGCAATCCAGTTGAGAGAAGATCACGAAGTCACCAAAACCCTTATTTTAGTTCACATCCATATTCTAGGCCTATTCAACACGGTTTATATATCCTGGGGAACGAACCATAGCTGTGAATAAAATTATTTAGGTCTATAACCACACAAGGTGGCCCCAAAATCTGAAAATGATTTCCATATAAATTATTTAAACAATAGTGGTTGCGCCCTAAGCATTCAATAACATAAAACTCCAATCAGTTAAGTAGAGCAAACAAATGCAAAAGATACCATTGACATTTGCAACTTGCCAAAGGAAAGTTGTTTAGATGTAGGCCTATTGTGTTATGATTCTTTTAGCTCCCTAAAAGAGTGCCGTACCTTTGGAAATTTCACTAAACATAAAATTTTCCTATATTTATTTTACATGCGTACAAGAAAGTCAAGGACATTCATTTGATAGAGCATGCCTATAAATTCAGGACAATAGATTAGAACTTTAAATAAAATACTGAATGCTGAGGACGTCTTACGTGTCACGCGAATTCTTATTCGTGGTGGTAACATTTCTCAGAATATTTTCTAGCTGTATATATTACTATCATAATTTCCTTAAACATAATAATGACATTTTTGTTATATGGATGAAGGACACCAAACATATATTTAGTCCTCAAACCTTGTACAGAAGAATTTTATTTTATAGTTATGGCAATTCTGGGAAAGATAGTTGTAGTTTTTATATTTAGTGATATTTTTTTGAAAAACTATACATAAATAAATTTATTAATTATTTTATAAGTTCAATCATTCTTTATTTAAAACTTGTTCTAAAGTAAGAAGGTATTGATTTTTCAAGTTCAATTTTCTAAGTTTTTTTTGTTGGTGAACCTGAAAACAAAGTAACAACAAATTTCCAATTTGAGTAGAGGTAATTTGAAATGATATCATGCTCTAAATAAGAACACAATAATTTAACATTAATCCCACACCTCATCCGAGTCGGTAACAGTGGCGGCTTGTAGCTAAAATTAGTGGGGGTGCTGCTCCAGAAAATGTTTAGCCTTTGTTTAAAAATTGTGTAAAAGGAAAAAAACATATGTAAAAAGAAAATTTATTCAGGAACTTAATAAAATATTAACAAAAAAAAACTTTTTTACTTACTTTAACTAAAATTGTTACAGTTCAAGGTTGATATATTCATTTAAAAATGAAATCCATTCTTCTTGTTTTAATTTGCGCAAAAAGTTCAATAATTTTCTCCTTGATCTCTGGATGACAATTGAGGAAATTTTTATCAGTTGAAAGTACTGCAAGCACATTTAGTCTTTCTGTTAAATAAAAGAACCGAAAAAAAAAGTAATCATATAGAATAGCTGGAAGCAGAATAATAATCTGATTCTACACTTTATCACATTCAAGAATATGGTACACAGTTTTTAAGCACAACAAACGCTGAATTAAAAAAACTTCCTTCCACCATCACGCCAGAGCACTGCGAGAGCAACAGTGCTCTCTCTAACTGGCAGTCCCGCCTTCCTTCCCAACCCTCCTATGACAAGTCAAACACCACATCACTGGCACTGTGAAGCACACAGTTCCATACAAAGATTTTTGTATCTTTTTCATAAACTGGGGGATGGCTACTGAAGTATTGACATTAAGCTTAAGGAATATATATTGTACTACAAAAATAACTAAAAAATTAAAGAAAAAAGGACTCATTATATTAAATGTTATTGATAATATCAAGTGGAAATAGGGGGTGCTGCAGTTCCGCAGTGTCCATATACTCTGGTCGATAGAGTATCTGCATTTGAATTAAAGGCCCTGGGTTCGATACACAACACAATCAAGAAGTTTATAACTTGGGTAAACTAAAGTAAATAAATAGAAAATAATAAATATATGGGGTATCCTTTTAATAGAATGTAGTGAATTAACAACTGGTGGGCTGTATTTTTATTTGTGAGTTTTCTAGAATTAAGTTCGTTAGATATGTTCTAATATAATCAAATAGTTCAGAAAGTGTACGTTAACTATCCAAACAACATTTTTAAAACAATGTATTATAGTTTTTAAAACATTATAGATTAAAATTCAGTTTCACAACATTAATTTCTACTGTAATTTCAATAATTAATTTAATTTGTTTTAACATTATAATTTTTGATAGGTTATCTAAGTAAACGACCTTATAAACTTATGGATGTTTATTAACTTTGGTTCGAATATAGCTGTGCATTGAGCTCTATATTAGTCTCCATCTCCAGTAACACGCGTGTAGAAAGTTCATTTTTCGAGGAGAGGGTCGGGACGCCCCCTCTCCCGCTCATTCTTTCAAACTTTTCATAGTTTTCAAATAACGTTTTGAGTAAGTAGATATGTTGAGATAATGGGTGGGCAAAGGGTAGTAAACATACTATAAACCACAAACTACACTTCTGACAGTTGTTCTGTTATTTAAGCTGCTCTTTTCTTAGGGAGATTTCTTAAGAAGGATCTAACAGGCGATAACAGAAATGTTTGGCTCATTTTCTCAGACCCCATTTACTCGACTAATTCCGGGAAACGTCCTTTGTTTTTCAATACCATTTTAATGCCTGGGTAACAGTATTTGAAATGTTGACAGAGCTAATTTTACAATCGGAGGTTTTACAAGGTGTATCTTGAAGGTGAATAGATAAAATATTCACTAACTAATATTTGGTTGATGGCATATACAATTAAAACAGTAGTGAGTAAAAAAAACTTAAACATTAGGTTTTTATATGTATCTGTGGACCCCAACAAACCTCAGGGGTGTCCAGTGACCTACCTTTTTATGTCCTTGTACAGTAGAAATGTATGTGACAACTTTCTGAAAGTTCTTTATTCCAAACATTGGCTGGAACTATTAGAAGCGTTTGAAACACTTTTTATTGATGATATAGTATAATTAAGCATATTAATACTAATTTCTAGTAGCTTGACATGCAAATCAAACTCAAGAGATTTGGCTTAGTCTACCAATGCTCTACCACTGAGTTAACCAGGAGTCATCATATGCTCGGGGTCATTCTTACCTCATAGTTTAAGTCAAGAGTATGATAAAGACTGTGGATTCATCAGCACCAAGGAGCCATCATTGAACTAAAGCCACTGGTTACTTAAAGTCCAACAATATACACATTAAAAGTACTCTTAGAATTCTCAAATGGCAAGAATCAGTGTTAAAAAGTCCTACAATGCCATCTACACTATTTTGTTTTATAACAAAAATCTACGAGCAGGATATGAGTGGGTTTTATTGTGGACTAACTGCATCAGGATATATAGTAAATCATAAAAATGGCAGTAAAATATCAATTTGTTATAATGCTATCCGAATATATAGCACTCATAGAGATTCGGGTAACTTGAGAAAGATTATTTACTGTCACCCTCTTCGGTGGCCGCATCGTCCAACACTCTACTATTGCAGTAGACTAGACTGCCAATAACAGGGAGATCAAGGTTCGAATCTCGATCGGGTGCACCAAGGGTGGTTCTTCCAAAATTGTTTTCCACTCTTCCTCCACGCAATGCAGGTACACTACATATATTTATAACCTCCTTAAGCCCTAAAACCATTAGCGTAATTAGTACGTAAGGGTATAACCCGAATGGGTAGTAAAACATCGTGCTAAAAATAGTACTTACGGTCAGATGGTGCAGTAATGTCTATACATGCGCTGACTTTGTGGTGGCTTCTTTGGTATGAATTAGTCAGTTTTGCGCTTATTTTGCAGCAGCTTGGGTTTAGCCGAGTTCTATTACCCGAAGCCAAAGTTTGTGACTATTCAAAATTAAGTCAATGTTTGCATAACTCGATAAATGTTTAGATACCATTATGTGATATAAAATTAAAAATAATGTAAGGTCATTCTAAGATAGGAAAGCAATTGTGTTAGGTTTAGGCTTGGTTTTATCCACTAAGATATTTGGAAGAAGGTATATGAAAGGTGGATAGAAACATATAAAAGGGGGACAAACATAATATGGCCTTTACAATGAAAAGAAGAACACAGTTCACACTTTACACTGCTGCTGCTGCCAATGGACAAAGAGGTAATGGATGTCTCTTAAGAAAATTTATCGTCACCGCCCAATCCCCTGACCTAGGTTTCATTCTATCGGAACTCATCAGGGAGGAGTGTGAAACGCGCAACGCAACTTCCTAAAAGAGAAAACCAAAAAACAAAATGAAACCTAGGTCGGTGACGATCAATTTTCTTTAAGAGACATCCATTACCTCTTTGTCCATTGGCAGCAGTGTAAAGTGTGAACTGTGTTCTTATTTTCATTGTAAAGGCCATATTGTGTTCGTCCCCCTTTTATGTGTTTCTGTCCACCTTTCCGATACCTTCTTCCAAATATAATATCCACTGATTCAGTATTTATGGTTTCAGTTATCCGTGGTTTATAAGTTTCGAACCACATACCAAGCAAGAGATGGCCATACTATCAGCAGCACAACCACTCCTAAGATGTACATTAATTACTTGACTCATCATCATTATCAGTGATCATTGCAATAAGAATGGAGAAAACTAAGTACAACGCAGTGTACAGTACACATAGTGTACTTTATTTAATGTCAGTATTGTCTTACTGTGAATAATTTAATCAATTAAACTTTACCATATTTATGTATGTTACATGAATATCACAGTATATTCTAGTTCGGTTTTATCAGCGATTTAATGTAACCGCAGTAGATCTAGGAATGTATTACCCGCGGATATGGAGAGCCTTACTGTTATTATTTTTATAGTAATAATGTATTGCTAATTATTTCTAACTAGGTTGACATTCGTTACTTACAGCCAACGTTCGCAACTAAGAACCTTCTGATAAAAGTCACTATCTCGCTTACCGTAGATAATGTATACCTGTTCAGATAAATACTAATTATGCTAACTAATTAAGAGACAAGAAATGTTGAATTACAGGAAGTGTACCCACATATGCACAGAGTTAAAACCACCCTTAGTACAACCGACTAGGATTCAAACCCTGATCTTCTTTTCATCACCAGTCTGGTCTAAAATGAGAGTGACGCCTTTGGCCGTGCAGCCACCGAAGCAGGTCTAAGTGTCATTCGGTATACTTCATTATTACCTAGTAATGGTGTGTGAAGACTGAAGTTGAATAGGAGTTCACATAATTGTGGTATTTTATGTTGAGAAAATATTTATATTTATTTCTCATTTAATGCCACGAGCTGAACTGATCAGCTTTCTAGATTTGTGTTAGTTCTGGCTTGCTCAATAGATAGGGTAAGAGTGTATTATTTCACTATAACAAGAACATTTCCCCTGCTATAGTACTATAGAACAGTGCACGCAGGTAAAAGTGATAGAGCTTTTTGAAAAATAGCTTCATAAACAACAATTAGTTTTTTTTAAGAATCAGCCTTACAAAATTCATGAACTGGCAGTGTAAATTTTCAGACAAATCCTTTATAGGCTTGGTACCAAAAGGGTTAGGTTAAGTTTAATTTTACTCGATTCAGTGGTCACATGGTCTAAGGCGTCACTCTTACAATAGACAAGACTAGTGATGCTGACGAGATCAAGACTCAATACAAGTCAGGTGGGTTTTCCTAAATAGTTTTCCACTTCCCCTCTACACAAATATGGGTACACTTTCTCTAAATTCAACCTTTCTCATTCCTAACGCATTATATAGTAGCTAGTACTTAGCTGTACACTTCAAACGGGCAGTAAGGCTCAATACTATATAAAAACAAGTTAAGTTTATAAATTTCAAGTTCTTGATAAATGTAAAGACTATTCTTGGTGTTTACTTTTATTTTGGCCAAGCTACATCTTCATCAGAGTCAGATTTATTTCCAAGAAAAAGTCAATGTCCTTAACACTGTGTGCGAACAAGAGTTATGTTTTATCCTATTTTTAAACTCATGTTCAAACACACAGTGTTTTTAATTTGGTAAGTTTGGTAACATTTAAAAATCAAGTAATTGGTTTGAAATAAGTCAATGGTTCAATTATTTTTTTATTTGTAACATTCATAACAGATTTGTTGATTTTAATATATCATATTTGGAAACATTCAAGATAATATCACTGTTTAGCTTTATAATTTTATAATAAAGGAAACTGATAAAACTAAAGAAAAAGGAAAAATAAACTCCTAAGAATAAATTTGATGTGTGTGACTACTTCTACTATAGAAGACAGAAGAAAGGAAGAAGATGTCACCTTTTTGCATTGGATTCCTCCCACATTTTTCCTCTTTCCCTAGGTGGGCTTTCTCCATCAAATTTATTCTTAGTAGTTTATTTTTCTTTTGTTTTATCAAATCCCTTTATTATAAAATTATCTAGTCATTGGGCCACCTCATTCTTAAACATGTTTAGCTTTATAGTCAATCATTTTTCTTGCTGATCAACGAATTGTGTAAGAGTAGCATGATCCACAGGGATGTTGAGCAGTTCCGATCCGTCTATGCTGCGTCGATACTTAACGAGGTGATGATCTAGGAATTCTGTCAGTTGAGCTCGCAGCGCCAGGTCTGAGCTAACTAGTAGTGAATCCCTGCACTGCCAGTACAAGTCACGAAAGGGAAGGCCTGCAATAAAAGGTGTGACCAAATCTTACATTCTTGTAGTGTTTCCGAGTGTTGCTTCTTGTTTTCAAGATAAAACTCTTCAAGAACATTAAAAGATAACTCGAATTTAAGCACAATACATTAAGTTATTATTAAAATAAAATTATGAAAATATAAAATATTGAATATATTCTAATTATTGATAAAAAAACAAAACAAAAAGGCACTATTTCCACAAATGTCCATTTAAAGAAGACATAAAATCAGATGGAAAAGGCCATACCTCAGTAAATATGGCCTTTACGAAAGAAATGTTTACTAATTTAATGTTATTAATTAAGGATGGGATCCCCAAATCCTTAAAATATATTCGAGGTATCGAGAAAATTTTGAATTCGAGACTCAAATCCTTAAAAAAAAATTGTTTCTATTTTTCAAGTGAAATTTGTTTTAGAGCTATAATACTTTTTGTTAGTTGTTCAGAACTAATTATAATTATAGGAAAACTAAACAATCCCCACCAAACCAAACCCAGACCAAAAATTTTACACTTAACTGTATTTATGAATGTTATAATTAATGGATTATAAGAAAGAATGTTAACATTCGTACCCGCCTCTGTGGCATAGCTAGCTAACGCACTAGTTTTATGTTGAGCTAGGCTGCCGAGAACAGGGATATTGAGGTTCAAATCTCGCTTGGGTGAACATGGTTTTCCACTCTTCCTCCACGCAAACGTGGATTTACTTTCTCTATATTCAACCTTCCTAATTTCTAACCCATTAGTGTAGTTAGTACTTAAGAGTATAACCCGAATGGGTAGTAAGACGCGGTTCTAAGTATTATTAAGTTAACATTTTTCCTATTTGTATTTTCTATTCTATAATATTTAAATTTTCTTCTTGTGATCATTATTTTTTCCAGATTTGAATTCAGATTCGATATTTGGATTTGTAAAATAGTGGAATCGACGCAAATCTATTATTAATAATGAAATAAAGTGCATTAAGCAGAATATAATATGTAATTAAATAGATATAATAGTACTGTAGAAAAATTAAAAAAAGTAAAAACAGTAAAACACATCAGGGAGTAGCCTGTGGCCGGGTTGGTTTAGTAAAATTCCTCCATCTTCCTCTACCCTTCCATCATTCTCCTCTCACTTGCACATTTTCTATTATTTGCTGCTCCCGTCTCTTTCTTGGTCTTACTTGTGGTCTTTTTCCTACATACTTCATCTCCATCATTCTCTTTGGCATCCTTTCCTTCTCCATTCTCATTACATGACCATACCATCTCAGTCTTGCTTCCTCTACTATCTCAAGTATTAAAACATCCTCATTACATGACCATACTATCTCAGTGTTGCTTCCCCTACCACCTAATTTACTCCCTGTACCCCACCGCTTTCCCGAATAACTTAATTCCTTATTCTGTTTCTCCTTGTGACAGCTAACAATCTCCTTACAAACTTTATTCCATACATCTAGGATTTAATTTTTAACGAGTTAATAGAAAAAAAGTGACTAAACTACCTGTGTAGTTAGAGTTGGACTTGTTGTTCAACTGATATTTGGCCACAATCAAAAATATCTGCCTGGCGTTACTGGTGAGCGATTGGAACACATTCCTGAGTGAGGCTAAAGCCACAGCCCCCGAGTGCTGCACCAACATCGACGTCTCGAATGAGGTCTCACTCGTGTATGGTAGAAGAGAAGTGACGTCCCACCACAAGAAATTGAAACGGCTGAGTTTCTTCTGGTCCCAGACTGAAACACCAACCCACCATTTCCTCAAATATCCACCAGAGAGGGACTAGCATACAATGAAAGGTATCCGACAGTTACAAAAGTTAGTATTTGAGCTTCTTTTCACCATGTATGTGCCAAATAATAATAATAATAATAATAATAATAATAATAATATTATTATTAGCACTGCGTCTTACTACCCGTCCGGGTTGTACGCACTTACGCTAATGTGCAATGGTAGGGTGATTGTGAGATGAAATGGAGGACCTACAGTTTAACGTGGGATCCGAACCCCGGTGGAGGCCTGGCATTCCCCACATTCACAAGATGTCTTGTCAGAGGTGACGGAAGGGTTTGGTAATCAGAAATAATAATAGATAATACCATAGTTATTTATACATAACATATCTCTATAAGGTAGAATTTAGAGGAAATGTTTCTGCATTTGGGTGGAGGGAAAGAGTGGGAAAAAATTCAAGAAAAATTACTCTCGGTATAGCCAATCAGAATTCGAACCATGGCCTCCTTGTCACCGGCAAACCAGGCAAGACTAACTAACGCCTTAGTAGTTGGCAGGAGTACTTCTTACACTATGACATTAGGAACTTGAATATTTATTGCCACACTTAAAAAAAGTACGCCGCCAATAGTTTTCTTGAGCTAGTTCTATCCAGTCCACCTGATTACACTCTTTAACTGTTTTAAGTCCATTCTAATGTTACCCTCCTATCCCAATGGGTTTGCCAGTCAATACACTGGACCAGGTTCTAGATTCTTCCATTTGTGCTGCATTTCCTGCCCACCGTAATCTATGAGACTTGATTATCCTAACAATGTCTTGCAACAAGTACAGGGTATGTATCTCAACATTATGTAGCCATCTCCACACCTATCTTCACCCCTTTTTTGAACAAAATATCTTCCTAAACCCTTGTCTTTGAACATCCTAATTTTTTCTCGTCTTGTAAGGTAAGAGACCATATTTCACACCCATAGAGAACAACCGGTAAAATTAATGTTTTGTATATTTTGAAGTTTTTTTTGTATGAACACAATTATTTTAATTCCATTAAGTTCAAAATATATATCTGATATATCTTACTGAGAGGAGCGTTGATATGATCAACAGAAGCCACCAAGTGGATATTGTCCACTCGGGCTAATCTTGATAAGATTTCCTGATTCTTGTGTGTGTGTAGAGTTGGACCATCAATATTGTGGACGATAAAATATAGCTCCAACTGTGGGTCAGACTGGAATTCTGACTCGATCCGGTCGATGCATTCGTGAACGTTGACTGGACAGTCTTCTAACTCCAAGATATCGTCTGTGATGCTGTCTAACATCTAGAGCACACAACATTAGATCTATGCTCAGCAAAATGATTCAGTGGCATGGCAAAATAAAACTGAAATTTACAAAATATTTAAATTATTTTCATTTTGTTAGGGTTTAAAGTGCACTTAGAAACCAGTAAACTAGGTAAGTTAACCCATTCCCTGGCGCATATTTAGCACAGCGACCTACGCAGGACCAGCAGCCATTTATCTACTTGTATACTCTTATCCAAAACATATTTTCGCCATTCACTTATTTTCTCATGTATTGCTCGATTCGTGGTCATATTATAGCAATGAACTCATAGCCCCATCTATTAGCTTCAATATGAAGTATTCAGACTGGCTAGAAGCACAGTAGTTTATTAATAGATGCAAGTACAAAGTTAGCACATTTTTGACCATTTCGGAGCCCCTCCCCCTAAGCAAATTATCTACTTTCTCCCACCTGTTTTACTTACATAATATATGTCGACTTTTTTTTGTAATTTGTTCACAGGCATAACCATTATTTTTTTATGCAATTTATAAATTGCTGGTAATTATTAACGTAGAGATGTAAATTAATAGTGTGAAATAATTGACAGCAAACACTGCTGTAAAATTAAAAAAGCCACTATATATATAAAAAAAAATTTATTTCAAACTTTTGAAGCAATAAAAAAGTATTATTAGTGAATACATGAATTATTATAGTTATAAAAAAAAATATGACTCCATCTTACCCCGTTTTCAGCAAAAATAAGCGAAGCTCGAACCTCCGTTCCTCCTTAAGATGCTTACATTATACTTGAAAGACCTCTAATTCTATGGTAATATATATTTTATGTTTATAAATTACTAAACTACCTCTTTAATGGTGAGACTAGGGAAGAAACCATTCACCATTAAAACTGGTTTATCTTGTAAACATTCATCTTGAAATCTCTGTAGTAAAATTCTTTTAGATCCAACTCCATAAAGTATCACACTGAAGCCTTCCCTAAAAAAACAAGTACAGTTACATAAATATAAAGGAAGTGTATCCAAATTTGCATGGCGGGAGTGTGGAAAATCATCTAAGGAAAACCGCCTTCAGTTCACCTGACCAGGATCAAACCAGAACCCCCCCCCCCTCCCCCCATCATCGGCTGTCAAGTCTATTACGATAGTTGTGCCTTAAACCATGCGACCATCTAAGAGGGTTTAATTTAATTGGCTTTTTTAAATGTTTGTTTGATACTAACTTTTTCCATGAAAATTCATTATTCTTAAAAATGTATGTTTGATTACATGGTTCATGAATGGACCATTCATATAAATTGACTAAAACTCAATGTTTTCAATAAAACTAGATTAGAAATGAAAGATGCCTACGCACACAATCCTAATTTTGATGAGGGGTATCAACTTTTTTTTTTTAGAACAAACTGACATTTCCTTCAGTGATACGTCTCCAGAAAGCAAGGTCCCATTTAAAATATCAAGCCTATATCCATGTGTCATGTAACGAGGATGGAAGGGAAATAAGTTCCTATGGAGAATGATGAAGTTGAAATTTGGAGGGAAAAGACTGGAAGGAAGACCATGAAAGAAATGGAATGAGGATGTAACAGAAGATGTGAGAGAAAGGAAAAGAACAAAAGTAAATAAAGGATTTTTTTTTACATCCATAACTATTTTCAGCCTGTGGTCTGGGTCAGTGTTTTATTCAAGCGATATATTATTTTCCACTGCCGACTTGGTAGGCCTGTCATAGCTTCATATGCCTAAAATAAAGGAGAATGAAAGGTTGAAAGACAAAGGAAAATGGAGGAATTACATTAAATTGTCCCAGCCACAGGCTCGAAACAGTTGATAGAGATGACATATTTAAACGAATCCTCGTTAACCAAAGTTATCCGTGCCAAAAGTTTGATTTCCCTGTTGTGAATTATATTTAATATCTAGTTTCACCTCAGAGCTAACATCCACTTGTGGAACTGAGACTCGTGCTCTTTGCACAGGGAATTTATAGCGTTCTTGTGCGACGGTTCAATTTTCCCTAAAAGATGCTGCAACCGCCCTTGCGCCAGACGAGGGGTCTTCAAACGATTCAAGGTGTGGTTGGATGTCACCGACTTGCTGCTCGATCTAGAGAAGTAATCCTCCATTTCTGGGACCTAGAAGACATCTATGAATATGAAAAACTCCAAGATAATTAACATGAGAGTTGAGGAAGCTAAGAAAGAGATGGAAGGAGCAGACAACACAAAGAGAGTATAAGTGAAAGAAGAATGAAAGTGATTAAAGGAGGAAGAATGATGGAAGGATAGAGGAGAAATTTTAGTAAATGGATCCAGCCACAGGTGGTGGTGATAATTATGATGATAATGAGTATAGGAATCAAGGATGAGATGGTATGGTCACGTAATGAGAATGGAAAATGTTGCAAGAAAGACCAAGAAAGAAACTGGACGAGCAGATAAGCTCAAGTGTGATGAGAGAAATGGAAGCAAATAAATGATGATGAATGGTGGAAGGACAGTTAATAATGATGATGATAAGATAATTAACATTTATTTAATCAAGGTGACTACAAAACATATTTTACAAAATTCCCTGACTTTTCCAGGTTTTCCAGGCAACATTTTTCAATTTTCCCTGACTACTTTTTTCCAATTTTAATGGTTTTGATGTTTTATTTATTATTGATCACACATTAAAAAAAGTTTGTATCCACTAAACATAAACGATTTTATCAGGTACTTAAAAAAACTAAAATGTTATTTTATTTAGGTATTATTAACTTTTGTTTTAGTGTTTAGTTGCGAAATTAATGGGATAATTTTAGACATATTTTTTAATTCCCTGACTTTTCGTTATTTTTAGTTAAATTTGCTGACATTTCCCTGTTTTCCCTGTGATCCAAAAATTCCCTGACTTTTCCCTGTCTGAAGCCACCATGTTAATGAACAAGTCAAACTTTACATCATGTTTTTTAATGTTTTTTTAGGTCAAAAGTGGATGTGCAAAGCTTCGAAACAAATTCTGGCTTTAAAGCTTCGCCAATTAAAAATATTGACGACGAAAATACTCCATTTATGTTCGATTATAGCCATTCTGAGCTGTTTTCTACATTACAACATAATATTAGTATGAAAAAAATCTGAAGAAATTGAATTGCATGTTGTGATAATAGCTTGATTTGTAAGAGTAACACAAAATATTATAAACAATAATGTACACTAAAACATTTTATAAGTCATTTTAGTGCATAAAGTAACATAAATCATCAAAATATAATATTTTTTCAACCATAAAACAACTAAATAAAAATATTCAATCCTGCTTCAAGAATATTTCATATATTCGATTCAAGTTCGCTTCGAATTGAAAAAGTTGACTTTGCACACCCCTGTAGCGACCAAGCTATCCGAGATCTCATCGGACTCCTCTGGCTTTATGCACCTACTGCTCTACTCCAAGTACTGTTTAAGAGCTAGCTGAATGTGTCATACACGATGATACAAGAGGAGCTAAGCTGACAAAAATAAAGATGTCAATCAGTTAAAAACAAACACATAACAGTGACGTGGAAGAAATGTTGATAGAATAGAATATTTAAAATGTTAAACCACAAATATTAAAAACACCCTAGGTCGCCCACTTCAACTTCTCTGTTATAGGGTGAATCAACGTTCCAACATATTGATGGTAAAAATCCTTTTCCATACACGTTTTAATTTTGAATAAACTTGCAAAAACAAAACCGACCCCAACTCTTGCCAAAGTTAAGCTGTTACTAGCCCGAGACAAATTAATTAAACACGTCTTTTGTCAAATGGAGTATCTGGTTAACATTAAGATGATTTTAGTAGATTGTGCAACTGCAAAGGGGAGCACGGCTGATAGTTATGTCGCCCAGAGGCAAATTATAAAAACTCACACTGCTGATGTCTTTCCTTCTTTTCTTGGTAGATGTCAGTGGGGCTCTGTCGACCGCCCGAGACCTGGTCGAGACTGAAGTTGTGCCGCGATTTCCTAAACAGGAGGAGGAATCACTTCCCCTGCTCCCCTCTGACGACCTATCATCTTCCTTGTCACCGCTCCTCTCTGACGAGCTATCACCTTCGTCACTGCTGAGATTGTATTCGCTGCCGCTCACAGATATGTCACTCATGTCGTCTTCTTGACACGCGGCCATCCGACTTATAGCTGAAAAATATAAATACTAAAGTAGGGTGGGATCTTACTATTTCCATAAAGCGATGGGGATAAACCAAATAGCGCACACCAGTGGTCACATAGTTTAAGCTGTTAGTCAAGCTTGCAGTTTATGGGAAGGTTGAGGTGGGATTATCTGTCAAGTACATTAACCCATTAGCTGACCAATTTATTGATGGATATTTTTTTTTTTCAAAAATGACTATTTTTTTTATTTTAAATTATAATGTAAAAACCTATTACAAAATACAAAAAATATACTAAAAAAAATAGTTACCCATTATTTTGGGTGTTTTTTTTCTTTCAAAAATTCCTATTTTTGATGCTTTGAACAGAAGTACCTACCATAAACACTTTACAACATTCATTAAATTAGAAACCACAACTCTATAAAATGTATAAACTTATGTATAAAAATGTTTAAGAACACTTAAATTTATAAAATAAAGAAAAGTTTGAATGTTAAAAAACAAAGTGAATAAACAATCATAGATAAGGTCGAAGTAATGAACACTATACTTTTGTCCCTAATAAAAGATAATATGGCACAGATGTCAGAGCTCACATTACTCTAGACATCTATGAGAGAAAAATAAAACCATATCTAGAAGGCACTGGATTTCTCTGACATCTGTTGGGCATTCATAGAACTACTACAAAACAACATTATTCTATTGAAATAACACAGCGAGAAAGATACGTCAAAGTCAGTGGAGACGGACATACGCCGTGAGTCACGCTCGTCAAATTTCCTGTTGTACTGTGAATCTGTGGCGAGTAGTACTCGTCAATGTCAGCGAATGGGTTAACGTGGTTTTCTCGTCCCTATGCGAATACTGATTCATTTTTCCTAGCCTACCCTCCTTATTCACAACCTTTATAATTATTGTCTTAACATATTATTATAAAAAAAATACCTTTCAGCGCTTAAAAGTTTTTTTTACGCCACTAGTTCATTTTATATATGCTTATGCACTAATTAATATAATGTATTAGAGATGAGGAACTGTACAGGCATTTGCGTGGAGGGAGTGGAAAATCGTTTAGGTAAAACCAGCCTCAGTACAACTGACCAGGATTCAGAATCCAACCTCCTCGACATCACCAGTTCAGTCTATTGTGAAAATGACCCACCACCGAAGCGAGTTCCTCTAAAAAATTACAAATAATATTTAATGTTAAATAGTTTACTTACTTACTATATGGCATTAGAGACACTAAATTTCATTCATGCCTCACAAAAGTATGCCACCTATCCCTATCTTGAGATAGTTCTATACAGTCCACTTGGACGTGGAGATTGAACCCAGTAATTTCGGATTAGTGCAACAATAAATGCTCTTTCTAGGCTTCGAGTAAGTGCAATTTTGTAATTTTCATCATAATATTCTAATTGTGTTTGTGAGCAGCACATAAACCTTACTTTGCTAATTTATTTTAAAATTATTGTTTATTTGTTATATTTTTCAACCTCTAAAGTATTTTTGTTATGATGCATGTCAAATATGTTTATATTAATTGTCGGTACCGTTAAAAGCGACTCATCAGTTTTTAAATGAAGAAAACTGTAAATATTCACGTAATTCTCTGTAAGAACCAGTAGATCGCGAGGCCTCATTACATCCCAAGCAGAGTTGCCACATTTAACAATCTAGCCTGTAGCTATAAAGATGGCCATGTCTCGTCCCATTGGGTTTGCCAGTCAGTACCTGAGCAAGGTTCTAGAATCTCCGATTCGCGTTGCATGTCCTGCCCACCATAGTCTACGAGACCTGATTATCCTTACAATGTCTTGCGATGAGTACAGCTGAATAGCTGTCGTCTAGAATATGAAAAAGGATAAACTCACTTGATTTGAATCTCCTTCGAAGATTGTATGGAGTGTTTGCTATCGTTTCTAGAGGGACCCCGATTCTTTGTGGTGTATGGGGCGTCTGTGGTGTATTCAGTGATCGAGACGATTGTATCACACTGGACAATCGGGGCGTTCTGGGTGTTTGAGGTGTCTTGGGGCTTAACGTGTATGACTTAGGTGTGCTGGGCTTATTTCTCGAGCTGCTCCCAGGGCTTGGAGTGGACACCATACTAGCAGATATAGCCGCTTTCTCCGCCATAGCGTTTTTCTTCTTGGGCGTCCTGAACCCAAATACATTAGGACCTGAAATGTTTCCTTTCTCAAACAGACCTGAAATGAAATAAATGGCACAATATGATCCTCAATAAAATTAATAAATACAAATCTAAGAAAAAAATTACAATCTTACAACATGATTTTAATTTATTGGTTAACATAATATTAAAGAGAGAAAATAT
This sequence comes from Timema californicum, assembly GCA_902141385.1. NCBI lineage: Eukaryota > Metazoa > Arthropoda > Insecta > Phasmatodea > Timematidae > Timema > Timema californicum. Next base: position 39,773 of record CABFOW010000267.1, read on the forward strand.
TTTTATCAATTAGTATAGTACAGTTAAATTCTTATTTTAATTTAAATACCAGAGTTAAGTTGAATAACTATTTTATGAATGTGAATCTTCATTTAACTTTCGAATATTGAATTCAAATCTTAGAAAAAAAAGCTATAAACCTCAGAGGAAATAGAAAAATAATCGAATAATATAAAATAAAAATACTAAGTGTTAAAGAAAAGAAACTTCATAAAATCCACTCACTATTCCATTCATACATTCATTCAAGTGTTAAAATAACAGCCTCGGTGGTCGAATGGTCTAAAGTGTCAGTTTCACAGAAGACTGGACTGCAGAGGACGGGGAGATAGAGGTTTGAATCTCGGCTGGGTGTACTGAGGGTGGTTTTTTCCTAAATATTTTTACACTCTCCCTCCATGCAAGTGCGGGTACAATTCATATAAAAATAGCCTTCCTCATCCCTAAAACCATTAGCGCAATTAGTATATATGTATATAACCTGAATGGGTAGTAAGATGCGTTGCTAAGAAAAGGTGTTTTAAAACTTTATGGTCTGGGGCGGTTCGGTTGTCGAGTTTGTCCTATAATTATGTTGGAGCTAAGCCACATCAACAGGTAGTAATAGAGTTTTAAAACAAATTTCAATTGAAAAACTAAGATATTTTTTTTTAGGATTCGAGTTGCAAATCCGAAATTTTCATGTATCCTCAAATATCCTCAAGGATTCGAGGTATTTGAGGGTCCCATCCCTATACTAGAGAGATAAGCTCACTAAGTTATTATTATTATTATTATTAGCACCGCGTCTTACTGCCCGTTCGGGTTATACGCACTTACGCTAATGTGTAATGGTAGGGTGATTGTGAGATGAAATGGAGGACCTATAGTTTAACGTGGGATCCGAACCACGGTGGAGGCCTGGCATTCCCCACATTCCCAAGATGTCTTGTCAGAGGCGAAGGAAGGATTTGGCAATAAGATAAATCTGTGCCGGGACCGAGGATTGAGCCCCGGACCCCACCACAGAAATCTGACACCTTACCCCTAGACCACAGGATCCTAAGAGAATACACATCAAGTTTAACAGCTTATTTGTATTTATTTATACAATATGTACACTTAATAGCTTTTACTCAAATTGCACAACAAGAAACAACTCAACTCGTCTAATTTGAGCCACACGACAAAGCTAAAATATGTAAGAAAGCAACGCTATACCATTAATGACTCTGAGCATTAAACAATCCTGAGATAGCTCATTGGTAGAGCATTGGCACGCTAAGTCAAAGGTCCCCGAGTTCAATTCCCATGTTCAGGTGTCATTTTTCAATTTATTCAATTAACCCCAACGTACATTCAATGTTATTATTTGGTATATTACCTGTTGGTTTATAGCCGACACTATCCTCATGGTTTTCCTTGTCTTCTATTCCTTCTTCAGGTCCATCTTTATCTTCATCTTCATCTTCAGTGTCCTCATTTTTGTCTTCAGAGACTGTATTTTTGGTATATATTTTCTTTTTGTTTTTTCTTGTTGATACCCTACAATTTTCAACTGAAAAAATAATAAATAAAACTTAGTAATTATAACCTCTACTATAGTTAATTTTATTTATTCGCTAGGTATTGTATGTACACTTCGCTGAACCGACTGATTTTCTCAGCACACAATTTATAAAATTAAATTAAATTTAGAGCAGACATAGCACCCAGGCCTCGAGTTGTCGATTCATCACTGTGAAAGGGGGACCAATGATAAATTTTTTGGTCGTGCCGGAAATAGCAAGTTTATAAAACTTAAAAATAAACTAAACAAGAAAATAGATGTTGTTAGGGGGGGCAGGAGAGGAGAGGAGGGGAGAAATTGGAGTCGAGGAGTCACGTCTCCTTTTCCCTCAATAATGTATTTAACAAGACAGTGAAGACATTCAGAAAAAATAAAATCTTTGTTTGAAGGAATGCATAAATGATTAAAGTATGTTATTTACTGTTGAAAGATGTGAAAGGTTTAATTTAGAGGAAGTGTACTCACACTTTCATGAAGAGTGGAAAACCATTGGGGGAAAAAAACTTTAGTGCATTCGCCCAGGATTCAAACCCTGATCTCCCTGTTATCGACAGTTCAGTCTTTTGAGAAAGTTACGGCTTAAACCATTACCATAAGATACCGCTAATTTTTAGTATGAAATAATTAATGTAATATTTTTGCTCTCAAATTTATATTTTAAGTGGTTTCAATCCAATTCATTAAAACTGTAAAATATCTTGAATTTTTTTAAGAGATAAGATGGCTCTTTAAGGCAATGCCGATCTTTTATACATGTATAGCCACAAGATGACAATTTGAGATGGGGACCTGTGCTTGCAGATGCCCCTGGGTAGATTAATATGGAAACTTTTTCCATCTGAAGCAATTTTAGAAGGTTTAGCAAAGGTGAGCTACTGTTTAATTTTAAAGTTGTTTTATCCAGAGAGTTTGATATTATATTAAGGCCAAGAATGAAGCTCCTTCCATGACAAGTTTATTTAATCCTTGTATGTTAATCTCTATGAATTAAAGAACTACAGTCTTGAACTTTGATAAAAATAAAAAGTATTTGTATCAATATGTGTTAGTTGTTTAAAGGATTACTAATAAGAAAAAGTGTTTAGATTGGTATGGCAAAAAATATTATTATTATTATTATTATTATTTGATAATTAATTAAATGATCCAAAGAGTTAGAGCTCCCTTATAGGACTATGGATTTATAATAATTGAAATTTTACATTGGTTTGAATTTTAAAAGATTAAAAGACATTATGAATATTTTATCTAAAATAAAATATACATTTTTTTAAAACAAATACACAAAACATAATATAAAGCAGTACCAGTAGGTACAATGTTACAGATAAGATAATTTTAAATATATGTTGATAAAATTGATGAATACATTTTATCAATAGATGTGAGATAAGAATAAAAAAAATTAATAAGACAATACTTTGAGATAATAATAAAAATTTAAGAAAATTAATTAGTATTACAATAATAAACAATACATGTAGGTATATATACAGGGAAATAATAATAGATTTTAAAATATTTACTGAAAAAATATGAATTCATTAGAATAATTTTGAATGAAGGCAAGTAAATAGGATGAGACTTAAGTGAAGTATTTTACAGTATTTTAGACCTATTTCAATTATAAATGGAGGAAAGGTGGTCAAAAACTTTACATAATTTTAATATGTTGGATTTAAAGTTGTTCATTGGCAAAGAAAATTTTTGTAATATATTTAAAATAAAAAAAAAAATTAAATCTGTCAGTTCAAATAGGCCTAAGTTAGTGATATCTGTTGGAATTGCATTAAATATTGTAGTAATTTTATTTAATAATAATAATAATATTTAGCACTGCGTCTTACTACCCGCTCGGGTTATACGCTTTAAGTACTAATTACTCTAATGGATTACGAATTGGGAAGGTTGAATTAGAGGAAGTGAACCCGCATTTGCGTAGAGGGAGAGTGGAAAACCATTTAGGAAAAACCACCTCAGTTCACCCGACCGAGATTCGAACCTCGATCTCCCCGTCCTCAGCAGTTGAGCTCAACACGACAAGCGCGTTAGCCAACTACGCCACTGAGGCGGGTGTAATTTTATTTAAAGTTGAATTTGTTCCATAATTTTGTGTTAAAAGATTCATGATATACTTTAAGTGAGCTTCTAGTATGATTGATGACCAGACTGAAGGAATTCTAATATGTGGGTACTTTAAGTTTATTTTTATTTACTTTGTATGCAAGAATGCCTTTTTGTTAGATAATCAGTCTATCAAGAGGCATTAAATCCAGATATTTATAAATTTTAGTAGTTCTATATTCTTTGACAGGTAATTGATATAATGATCTAATAATTCTATTTTGGAGTGTAGATAGTCTTTTAAGTCTCGATTTGGTTGCAAAATCCCAAATATTACTCATATATATTAGATATGAGTGTACCAAAGAAAAATATAAGAGTTCTTTTTACTTGATTAGTTAATGTATAGACACATCAGCTTAATGATCCTGCAAAATAAATTGTTTTGTTATATTATTTATGTGGCTGACCCATGAGATGCTTGTCAATAGTTAGGCCCAGCTAATTAATAAAGTCTACAAATTCCAGGATCTCATTTTCCATGATTATTTTCTTTTTTATTATTCTTTTGTGGTTAGGTTTTGAGAATAAGATAAGTTTAGTTGTTGTTTTTTAAATTAATAGAAAGTTTATTGGTATGACTCCAGTCTAGCAATGGAGGGATGTTGAATTGAACATTATTTGGTAGAACAATTAAATCAATATTCTCATAAAAATAAGCAGGTGTCATATGCAAAAAGCTGAATGTGTTCATTCAAATTACTTTAGTGTAAATCATTTATAAAAACTAAGGAAAGAATGGGTGTCCAAGGATTGAACCTTGAGGAATGCCACACATTATTTGTTAAGTCACTAAAGAATTTTGAGCCTTGCTAATTTTTTATCAGAATATAGGACTTAGAGACTTTCCTTTACTAGTTTTATAAATATAGTTGTTATATTATAATTCTCTGGCAGACAATCGTTGAGGAGGGAGTTTATTATAGAGAGCAGTAATGAAATGTACATCTTTTTAAATTCACTTAATCTTTCATCGTTTTCTTTTTTAGATAAGTTTAGTACAGATCCAACGTTTTTAATATTTTTTAACCAATTCTGGACCAATGTTTATAAAGTAGTTATTGAAAATATTTGCAATATCAGTTGGGTTATTGGTAATGATATTTTTGCTAGTTATCTGTAATATTTTAATAACCTGTCGGGATTTCTTATTGGTTTTACCAAGAGTGTTGTTAATAACTAACCACGTTTCTCTTATGTCCCCTAATGCTCTGTCAAACTTATTGTTAGTGTAGTTTTTTTTAGTAATGCTCTTCATAAGTTTGTGACCCTGTTTCTTAAATTTAAGAAGTTTTGTTTATAAATTAAGTTATCTCTAGATTTTTCATTTTGATAAAGTATTTATACCTAGTTGAGATTAGGTTGAATAGCTCATTAGTGAACCAAAGGGTAGATAGTTTTTTCGTCCTAGGACTCTTTTCCAAAATTTGTTCATTAGAAGCATTTATTGCTCTAGTAAAAGTATACAATAATTGTTTTATGTATTACTAATCAAGTTTGTTATAAATTGGTCAGTAATTGATTTTGATGTATTACATATTCTAGTTGGGTAGTGGGTGTTAAAACATTCATATTCATTTGTAGCTAATAAGTCTAGATATTCATAAGACATCTGATTTAAGTCTTTAATGTTAATATTCGAGTCACCAATCATAATAATAATAATATTTAGAACCGCGTCTTACTACCCGTTCGGGTTACACGCTACCAATTATAAGGTTGTTTTTGTTTTAATGTATTAATTTTATTTTCCAGGAAGGTTAAATTCGATTGTGTATTATAATTAGGTGGTCTATAGATTATTAATATGTGTTGAACTGAGATGAGAGGAACGTCATTAATGGTTAGCAATATGTAAGAAATGTCCTCATTAACTCACTAATTAGTACGTGTCAAGTTTGAGACCATCAAGTTGTTTCTAATATAACACACACATTTTTTGTTATCTCTACATAAGTAATAGGAGTTATAATTGGGAATGTTGTACTAAATTATTATAATTTAATAAATGTTGAATAAACCTACTACCTGAGTCTTCTTCGCTACTATCATAAACATATTTAACACATTTCTTCCTAGTTTCCATTTTATATTATTTTCCCGCGTAAAGCTAGAACTAGACAATACAGAACTACAAACACAGTCTCGAAGCTTTAGGAAAATATCTGCAACCAGTGCGATGACAGCGCAGCTAACGGTTATCAAGCACCACTAATATTAGATCAATTAATTTCAAGGTCCATATTATGTTTACTAAAGTAAAACACACACACTATAATTTATTTATAAATTGAAATATTTAAAATTAATATTCTTAAAATGGCTCAAAGCAATAAAAGTATATTTTTAATGCTCTTCATGATCATTTTAGTGCCATGAAAATTCTTTATTTAAGTTTTCCTGGCAATTATATTATAAAATCAATTTAATATTCCAAATGGATAAAGTTTTAAACCAATACTTTAACTGCAGAGCTATACAACTTAATGGGCGGGTACGTGGCTATACTCGGAGATAGTTTGGAGTGCTAGAATCGTGCTTAGCTTTACTTTTCAACTCAAGTAATTTTCGTGACTGAATATGTATAAGACCGATTATAGGTACCGCATATTAGAAAACCAGAAACATCTTTATGGTAATCAATGTCATCATCAGCATTAAAAAGTTACTAAAACCCTTTGGATTTCATTAAATAATAATGAGTTTTGAGATAGTTTATTCCCTATAGAGTCTAGAATATCTCAATTAAAAAACAATCATATATTTATCAGCCTACCAAAATGATTTTATATAAAAGAAAACAAAAATTACCGTGAAATGACTACACTAATCCACTTAGATTAGACTAGCTTTGATATTAAATTAATATTTGAAATAAATGAGTAAACCTTAACTCATTTGGTAGAATATCTGCTTGAAAAAATTTAAAGGACCCTCTTCGATTCTAGTCATCGATGAATAATTATGTTGATCAAATTGTGGATTACACTATCATTGTTACTAATTATCAGGAGCCTCGTACCATGTCTGTTCTAGAATTAAATTGGATTTAGGGTGTAAGTTAATGTAATCGGTTGGTTTGGAAAGTATTTGTCAAATACCTCAATAATAAAAAGAGATAGATGACATATGTCAGGTGTTTCTAATGCAAGATTATGAATGTTATTAATTTTAGCTAAGTATAAGGTAATTAATATCAACAACAAAAGGTGTAAATCATTATAATTATGGGAATGTCCATATAGAGGAATACACAATTTAATTAATTTTAATTAATTGAAAATCAGCCTCGGACATGGGACTTGATGCCAGAACCTTTGGCTTAGCATGCTGATTCTCTAACACTGAGCTATCCACGATTCGTCCAGTGCTCAGGAACAACCTTCACCCATCGTTTAAGACAGAGTACTTTAATTACAATAATTCCCACATTTTAAATTGATATTCATTGAAAGTTTCTTTATTTATAATCTTGTATTACCCTTGGCAGCATAACAACTCTCACAAATCAAGGGTGACTGTGGAATCAACTATACTTCATGGTAGTCGATGATTTACATACGTCCATAAAAGAATTTGTCTTAAACGATGAGGTAAGAATGACCATGAAGAATCTTAGATAACTCAGATAATGGAATTCAACGTCAAAGGTCAAGAGTAAGATTTCAGTGGCATTTATCAACCAATTTAAATTAATTATAAAGTAGGTTTTATGAATATGAATTTGTTTTAAAGGCTTTAATAGCCATTATTTGCATTAAACCTAATTTTAAAAAAATTGGACTGGAGACGCGATGAGGAAACAATAACTCATCATATTTCAAATGGTGGAGTTGCAATTACCATCTTCTGATATGTGTAATGAAACAAGTAGTGTTGACCAGAATTTTAGACAAATTTATAGATTTTTTCGGGTACCTAGTTTAGATGGAAATACCAGAAAAGAATGTATATTGATATAAATTCTTAAACAAATAAATATTTTACTCACCCATTCAAGATCATGGATGTTGTAAATACAATAGAAACCTCGGAAATTATTATTTCCTCACAACGACTCAAGCCTATAAACATCATCATTAATTTATTCTAAATTTGGTGTTTTTTAATATTTATTATTATTATTATTAAAAATATGTATTTGGTGTTATCATTAGCTAAAAGATGCAGTTAGATTTATATTCTCATTTGTTAAAAGGCTAATCACATATTCATTCAAGTAATGGTTTAATATAGGTTTAATTATTTTAAGATTATTCAAATTAAATACTATTGATCTACCGTACATTCAGAAGCGGATTTACACTATCGGCCGACTAGGCACGGGCCTATGGGGTGGCGGCTTTAGGGGCCGGCACATTTCGGATAATATTATCTTTATTTTTACTTTATTATTGTTTTTATTGATTGTGTTTAGAAATTATGACTAACATTATTGGAATATTTCAAGTTTAGGTCATAATGACAATATTTATTTTTAAATAACTGTACTTTGCAATCGCTTTGTAACTGAGGTCAGTCTTCTCTTCTTCATAATGTTAATTTAAGCTACTGTAGGTCATGCAAATTGCACATGCCTGATTATTTCTTGTAGAAATCTTTTCTTGAATACTAACTTCCAATGCCCTCTCCCCTCCCTTACCCAACATCTATTTCCATCAAAACATCCTAAAACCTTTAACACAATAAAATTGGGGAGAGCGCATATTATAATTGTGACTAGGGGCGCAAAAATTTTAAATCCACCACTGCGTACATTGTGTATAAAGGTTTTTTTTATTACTATTTAATATTTGTATATACATAATGTGAAGAGAATTTGCTTACTTGGGACTATGAGGTTTTTAAATTACTTATTGGTTATTCTATGTAATGAATTATGCATATTTTTTATAATGTTATGAAATGAAATATTTGAAATTATGATGAAGGCTTAAAATAGGTTTTAATTAATTTTAATATAGCGTACTAAATGTACTTTCCATATTTTGAACGGTTAAGGAAGGGGATTGGTATTTGTTCTTCAAGTATTCTAAACTTTTAATTTAATCTTTATAATTGATAAAGTTTTTCAACTTACAAATATATAGAAATTATTGTGGATGTACAGTAACCAAATAATATATTTCCCAATAATATTTTCTATGGCTGTAACAGTTTTATTAGACTGTTTTGTAAACAAACTGTTTTTCAAACAAATGACAGTACAGTACCGGTAATTGAAATGTATTTACTTATTTTCATCGATAGTGTTGATCCTATTTAGTTTATTAGTTAAGTGGTAAAATTAAATAAAATGCGGCCTTTTGTAGTTATGCCAGATGTACCGTGGTTAAAGCCAATTTATGTAAGTAAAACATATATTTTGACGTATTTTTCTTTTAAATTTAAACTGTCTTACAATAATCTCTATTAATATATAATAATATATACTATTTGGTTTTTAAAACAATTTTATTTGATTTCATCTAAAAACCTATAACAACATAGTTATTTAAATTTGCATGAACTGAATTTCTTGGACATTAATATTTTATTCTACTATTTATGGCCAGATTATTTTTAAACAAATATGTTAAATTTTTCCTGATGATTTGAAAGGGTTGGGAGGGATCGGAAATTTAACTTGTGTGAATTAGATACACAAAGGTTATAAAAGGCTTATTATTTCAGTTAATTTAAAATTATATTAAAACTCTTGAGGTACTTATTCATAATTTGTGGTCTACAAAAATAGCAAAGAGAATAAGAGTATAGTTTAAATTTAAAAAAAAATCCTATTCAAGATATTATTTTGTTGTTGTTCTAGTTACGTCAAAAAGGATATGCCATATATGCTATGATTAGGACATCATAATATAATGGTTAAATTAATGTAGTGAATATTATCATAGCATAGCAGGATCAAGCTTTTAATATTTTATCATGTTTAATGAATTCATATCAAAATACAGACATAAATAGAAGTAAAGAGTAAAAAAAAAAATTAACTAAAACTATTGTGTTATTGATATTGAACTACTTACTATATTCCCATTTATTCACCCAAACTCTTCACAATACCTAATATTTTATAATCACTTTCTCGTTCATCAAATATATAGTATATCATGGTTTTCTTTTTCTGGCATAATGTTCTAAGCAAACAACTTATATTATGGGGCTAATCTCTGTATGGGGTAAGGGAAGTGCTTTTTTATTTTTGCTGTTGAATTGACTTCCCGCTTCTATGTGGTCACGTGACCATATAGGTTGATGAAGAAGAAATGGCGGACAAAGAAGAAGTTGAGAAAACCATAGCTGAAGACTTGGTTGTCACCAAGTATAAAATGGCTGGTGACATTGTGAATAGTAAGTAATTTATGCCTGGATATTTTCACAATAATTGTGCATCCAAATTTATTTTATATTCCTTCCACAATCTTTTTAACTTGCTTTAAAAAAATAACCCATATGGAATGTTTTCCTAATGCCATGTGGGCAGTTTTGTAAAGATTGGAAAAAATTACTCCAAGTTACTTCTGTTGATTTATAAATCTAAGTATTTAATTTTACATGTATGCTTCATATTTAATAACATTTTATTTATATTTTATTGAGGTTTATAATGTACACTTTACAAATATACATTAACAAAAGTATTTTCACTGTTATTTTCAGGAGTATTAAAACAGGTAATTGACAGATGTATAAGCGGTACTTCAGTAAGAGAAATTTGCGAGTATGGTGATCAACTCCTTTCTGAAGAAACTGGTCAGGTGTTCAAAAAGGAAAAGGATTTGAAGAAAGGTATCTTAAATTCTAATTATCAACCACCCCCCACAATTATCCTTTAGTAAATTAATATAATGTATGCTTTTAGTGGCATGTTTATTTTATTAAATTTTACAAATACTTTAAAAATATATTATTTGTATATATTAACCCACAGAAGGTCTTGTGATTAATCATTCATTTGGTAAATATTGTATCAAAATGGTAGTTTGGTTATTCTTTAATGCTTATTACAAATATTTACTCAAATTTGACATTCTCATGATCACTTTGTCACTACCTATTCTGGTCCTATATCCTTAAAATAGTAGCCAGAGTTTGATTATTTCTGCTATACATGTGGAGAGGGGAAGTATTACTGTTACTCCACATTTATATACCTCTATTAGCATTTTTTTCATTTTTAAATTTTCTGAAGTTCTACTATTTTTTCATAACCCACCTTTCAGTGTTTATGTTTTTTATGCGTTATTAATTTTTTCAAGTTTTGAATGCTTGGTCTCTCTGCCTTATCCTTGAAATCATTGGACAGTTAATGTTAACCAACGTCGGGTCCGAATTGTGTCCAAGCACTCGTTACATACTATTATTTTTTGTAATTATTAATTTTAATATATCATTACAGGTATTGCCTTCCCTACCTGTATTTCCGTGAATCATTGCATATGCCACTTCTCTCCGGTCCCATCTGAGCTTGATTACACATTAAAAGATGATGATTTAGTTAAAATGTAAGTATAATAGTTTTTTATTTTTAGTAAGTTCTAGTTAGCAAAACTAAGCCACTTAAAAACAATATTTCCCCCCCTTTATCAATGCGTCTTACAGCCTGTTAAGTTTTTTTGCATAAATGATCTTAACTCTAATAGGGCCACGATGAAGAAGGAAGCATTTTAGAGATAATCTTTCTGCATTTGCCTGGATCGAGAGTGGACACCAGTATAGGAAAAACCACCCTCGGTAGACCCAACCAGGATTCAAACCCTAATCTCCCTGGCATCAGAAGGCCAGTATAACACAAGAGTGATGCCTTAATACCATTCAGCCGCTGAAGTGCGTAAACAAGTCTTTGGGCCAGTTTCACTGTCGGATTTATTATGCTTCAAGTGCGGTGCTATCTATTAAATAAAAGCGACAGAAAAACCTGAAATAAAAACGAAGTGGAGAAAGTTGAATGAAGCATCAATTGCTCTCTTTCTTTTTTTTTTACACCAACAGAGCTTGTTGGATCCAGAATTTTACTCTTAGATCAAAAGTTGAAGAATGTTCTAAGCGCAGTCATAACTTTTCTAAGCTTTCTACATTTCTATTATGCTCAAATGAAAACTATTTGAAATGGATGTATTTTTTTCCAGAGATTTAGGTGCGCAAGTGGATGGATTCATCGCTGTTGTGGCCCACACTATTGTGTTAGGGAGCTCTCCCGAACACAAAGTGACAGGTAGAAAAGCCGATGTGACCTTGGCTGCTCACTACGCCTCGCAGGCAGCTCTAAGACTACTTAAGCCTGGGAATGAGGTCTGTATAACAATAACATGATATAACTTACAATAATTTACTTACTTTCTTGTGTTTTTCCTTTTGGTCAGTCCTTTTAAATGTTCCTTTCTAAGTGTCTTGACATTTTTTACGAATTTCCTTTTTCTCCATTTTTTGGTTTCTTATTAGGAATTTGAATTGCGCAGTTTCACACTCCCCTCTTGATGAGCTTCGATAGAACGAAACCTAGGTTGGGGGATTTGGTGGTAGCTATCAATTTTCTTCAAGAGGTAGTCATTTCCTCTTTGTCCATTGGCAACAATATAAAATGTGACTTGTTCTTTTGTTGTAAAAGCCATATTGTGTTTGTTACTTTTATAATGGTTCTATCTGAATGTTTGGAATGCCAGGGCTCTGTAATTTGTAGGTTCTCCATTTCATCTTACACTCACCCTACCACTACTGATTAGCGTAAGTGCGTATAACCCAAACGGCTAGTAATAATAATAATAATAATAATAATAGGTTCTATCCATCTATCCTGTACCTTCTTCTAAATATAATTAATATATACATTAGCCATTTATGACAGACAAAAATAGAGGAATCCAAGGCTTTGCTTACCGGCTCCACAACCCTGCTTAAAACAGCATAAAGTTGTTTCACCTTAAAACTTGATATCAAACTCTATTCTTCAATACTTTGATACTAAGGAGTACAAACTCAATACTCTCAAATTTCAGTAAACAAAAATTCAGGATTACATTAACAAATATTCTATCTGACTATATAGACTCAGTAAGGTGTCATTTTGACACCTTGGCTCAGTAGGTAGCGTGAATTTCTACTGAGCTAAGGGTTGCGATCTCTAGCATGGGCGAAAAATTTATCGCTAATTAAAAGTTTGCTTTGTTTTAACAGTGATGTATTAATGGCCTCGGGCTGGATTTTGTGTTTGTTCTAGATTTAAGTTAGTTTGTAAAGTCTTCTGTTAATATAATCAGTCAGTTCAGAAAGTGCAAGTAAAATACCTCAAATAACATGTAAAAGTAAGGTGTCTGTAAATGTTATAGACATACGCAGTTACTGAAGCCGTACAAAAAGTGTGTGACCAGTTTAAATGTAAGCCGATCGAGGGCATGCTGAGTCATCAACTAAAACAGTTCAAGATTGACGGGGAAAAGACGATAATTCAAAATCCCAATGATGCCCAAAAGAAGGAACACGAGAAGTTTGAGTTCGAGGTTCATGACGTGTATGCCATGGATGTCTTGGTCAGCTCTGGAGAAGGCGTGGTAAGTTCTGTGACCTACTTACTGTCCGATGGACTTTATAAGTAATTTTAAAACAGTTTGAAACTCTTTAATTTGACACGTTTTGAATCTGCCACTATTAGTTTGCCTGTCAGTCACCAGGTTTGTACTGTAAGCATGTTGATCTAAGAGTGATAATAACTCGAAATTAGGGATGTCAAACTTAACGCCTCGATTGATACCCTCACTTCTTGATATCGAAACAAGCGAGAATCGATCTTAGTATTACGATTCATGCTACTTTTGTTCTTATCTCTTTTCCTAAATGGTTTTCCACTCTCCCTGCACGCAAATGCGGGTTCACTTCCTCTAACTCAACCTTCCCAATTCCTAATCCATTAGAGTAATTAGTACTTAAAGCGTATAAACCCAAACGGGTAGTAAGAGGTGCTAAATATTATTATTAATATTATTATTATTATGTTCTTATCTCAATGAACATACTGGCAACTAGGAAAACAAAAAAATTCAGAACGAATAGTAATTGATTATTTATCATATTAGTTTATTAGTCTTTTTTAACATATATTTTGGTTAATTGACTATTTTATTAATTCCTATTTATAAAAAACTTTAATACTAAGTTAAATTATCTTTTTTTTTTGTTGAAACTAAATATAATCGTTTTATATTACTATAAACATTTTTTAGTATTTCTTTTTTTTTCTATTAAGTCAAACAAATATGTATATTTATATGAGGTTAATGCTTGGAAAAATAAATCAAGAAATTTTCATGAATCAAAATTTAAAAAAATTGATGTTGAACAAGAATCTGAATAGAAAAAAAACAGTATTGTGACATCTTTATTCTAAATAAAATCCATATTTTAAATTTGATGGGGTAGGAGAGGGAGAAGTAGGCCTACCTAATCTTTAATCTGAATTTTCTTTAATCTTAAATTTCCTTAAGGATTCCAAAGACTCGTCCTTATAGACAATAAATGTTTGTGTGGCTTATTTGTAGCGGTAGAGTTGTGTGCTATAGGGCAAAGAGCTCGACACCAGAGTTACCATTTACAAAAAGACGGACGAAACTTACCAACTGAAGTTGAAGGCATCACGCATGTTCTACAGCGAGGTTACTCACAAATACGGAAACATGCCCTTCAACCTGCGCGGCTTTGAGGACGAGAAGAAAGCGAAGATGGGCGTAGTTGAATGTGTCAACCACAAACTCATAGAGCCATTTCAAGTTCTTTACGAGAAAGTGGGTATGTATTTTCTTATAGAATACAAAAATAGTGAGGGCAATCAAGCTGGACCATTTTTAATAGAAAACTTTACAATTTTTTTTAAACACAGATACTAGTGTATATAGGAGTACAAAGCTCCGAAAACTTTGACTTTGCTTTGAATATGTCAACGTCCGCTTTGATTCAAAAGTAAAATTCTTGAGTTGACAATTTACAAAGCTTCAATAAACAATATATTTATATTTAAATTACACATTTATATTAAATTTCTATCGTTCTGTGCCGTTTGCTTATATTTTGCATAATAAACTTTGTTTTTAACTTACACATTCAATTAAATGTTGTAATAGTAAATTAATTTGTCAGTTTATTACAAAATATACTAACCATATTGGCAATGTAGCCTTTTGTAAATTACATTATTCTTTAATAAAATGAATTATTGTCTGATGGCTTGGGGATGTATAATGAGATGGTGTAGAAACACTACAATAATGTAAAGTGATAGTGAAGGAAGCCAACGCATAGTAGGAGTGAGCGAAGTCCACTATTTCAATTCAAAGCGAATTTGAATCAAATAATTATTAAATATTCTTAAAGCCAAATTTAAGTAAAAATATTGTTTGTTATTTCATGCTTGAAAATATTATATTTTGGTTATTTATTTAAGGCACTAAACTCAATTTGAAAAAGGCTGACCTGGTGGTCTAGGGGTAAGGTGTCAGACTTCTGTGCTGGGGGTCCGGGGTTCAATCCTCGGTCCCAGCAAAGATTTATCTGATTACCAAACCCTTCCTTCACCTCTGACAAGACATCTTGTGAATGTGAGGAATGCCAGGCCTCCACCGTGGTTCAGATCACACGTTAAACTGTAGGTCCTTCATTTCATCTCACAATCACCCTACCATTACACATTGGCGTAAGTGTGTATAACCCGAACGGGTAGTAAGACGCGGTGCTAATAATAATAAATAACAATTTGAAAAAAAAATTATTGCATAATTTTTTGTAAGATTTTGTTTTATTCTGTTAAATCAATTTATTAACAACTTAAAATCCGATTATCTCAGATTTTTTCCATTTGTACTGTATATAACAGCTAAAAATGTAAGGGGGGTTTGGAAGAATAAGTAACAAATGTTAAAAATCATCTGAAAGATTTAATATAAAAATGAGGTGGGAGGTGGGGGAATTAGAAGGATGTGACATACTTTTTAGTCGGGAATTTTAGGAAATGATCAGGAGAAATCAGGGAAAAAGTTGGGAATTTCATCGGTCAAGGTTAGTAGACACTGTGAAATGGTAACACATGATTATATAGTTTCGATATATCGAACATGAAATTTTTTTTATAACTTTTTACTTTATTAGTTTTATTATTGGCCTTGTTTGTAAACAAGGTTACTAAGAGGAAAGCTGTGATTCAACACATAGAAATATTTGCAATATTTATTGATAGCTCAAGCGAGAGTGATCAATTTGTTAGTGATTCTGAAAGCCGCTAAAACAGCTGCTATGCATAACCCAATTCTAGAGTAAAATCTAATGTTAGTTTTTTGTGTTTTGTTTTTTGTAAACTTTGTTATTTACTCAGTTTTTCATGTTCTTTTAGGTGATTTATTCTATTTCAAGCTATTTAAATTTTCAAAGCTTAAAAATTAATGCTAGAAATGAAACAGTAATTTTTTTTAATAACTTGACTAATGTTTTTTTTAATATTTAAAAATTAAAAAAACATTTGCATAATTATATAACCAGATTGACAAGCATGTTAGCTAGTGTATGTATAGATTTGATTGCACGAAGTTCAAAGACTAATGTGTTATTAGAATTTAAACAAAATCTTGTATTTCTCAGCAAAATAGCTTGGCACTTTTAGCACATTTTTTTAAAATTTCTCTTGGCACTCAAAGGGTTAATTTAGATTGTTTATTTGTGTTTCAGGTGAATATGTTGCACATTTCAAGTTTACTGTTCTGCTAATGCCCAATGGACCTCATAGAATAACAGGATTACCATTTGAGGCAGAGTTATTCGATTCTGAATACACTATTAGCGACCCAGAGCTTAAGGTAAGAGTCGGTAATTACCGTAAATCATAATTTAGGGGTGGCCAACTTGTATATATTTATACATGCCAAATTCGATTCAAGATTGTAATATTCAGGGACCAAATAAATATTAAAGCATGTTTTAATTTTTCATGAATACACAAATAGATTATTTCTGAATTAAGGAAAAGATTATGTATTTTATTAAAGTTACTGATATTTTTGTGCATTATATAGTAAACCAAAATAAGGTTTATTTAGAGTAAATTCTGCTGTTACAATGAAAAGAAGAACACAATTCACACTTTACATTGTTACCATTGTTGAAGAATCAAATAATGACTTGCTAATTCATAATTTGTTTTTAAATTGATTTTAATTAAGAGTTTTTATCATTTAAAAAAATATGTTATTGAAGTAATTGTAAGACTATTCAAATGTAGTCCTGCCTGTTAAAATTGGAATGAACGTTTTGCAAGAGTTGAAAATATGTTCGTGTTTTAAATGGAATGTATTCTCAGGAATCGATCAATTGCAAAAATCGAATTTATTTCTTGTTTTCTGTGCAAAGATAGCTAATAGATATGATAATAATGATAAAACATTCTTAGGCATTATATAGTTCACTATTTCCAATGTACGTTTAATTGTTAAGCATGTTGTTTTAGTCTTTATTAAAAAACTCTGTATTTTTATTTTTGTTTTCTTATTAAAATAAATTATAACCCTTCAATGATGATTAAAGTTGTTCAAAGGATTACAAAATTAACTCATTCTGTCAACATTTTTAAAAATAACCAAAAAAACACTAATTTTGATTGATTTGATTTTTAAACAATGATATGAGTCTAGATTGTTTAATTTGGCCTTATTTTAACTGTATTTTCTCAGGCGAGGCTGAGGTTGGTTAAAATTGAAAGCATGATATAAATAAATCTTAATTTACAGTTTAGGCCTAGATTGTTTAACATAGCTCTATTTGTAAATCATTAACATTTCTAACAGTTTGCTAGGATTCGGATTCAAGAAAGAGTGGATTCATCCCATCTCTTTAAACATGATAAAATTACATAACATTCAAACGGTCCAATA
Source organism: Timema californicum (assembly GCA_902141385.1). Taxonomy (NCBI): domain Eukaryota; kingdom Metazoa; phylum Arthropoda; class Insecta; order Phasmatodea; family Timematidae; genus Timema; species Timema californicum. The sequence continues at coordinate 57,350 of CABFOW010000267.1, forward strand.
GAATGAAACCTAGGAGGGGGATTGGGCAATACCGGTAACTGTTGATTTTCTTCGATAGGCAGCCATTACCTCTTTGTCCAGTGGCAGCAATGTAAAAGTGTAAATTGTGTTCTTCTTTTTGTTGTAACAGCAATTTTGTGTTTGTTCCTTATATAAATTTCACCTTTATTGACCTAATATGATATAAAATTGGTTTGGGGGGCCAACTAAACATTAGGCCCTGGTCATTTTGTTTAAAATTTAAATACCGATAACTATTGAAAGCAATTTTTTTTTTCAGTCGCTGCTGAACACATCGGCCAACCCGAAGACAGCTAAAAAGAAAAAGAAGAAGGCAGAAAAGGCGATCATCGGTGATGCAACTATAGAGGGCAACGCGATGCAACTATAAAGAAAGGTCAACGGAAGTTCATAACATTTTTTTTATAAGTGTGTTGAGTGTTTGTTGCATCTCATTAAAAATGTATCAATTAAAAAAAGATATTTTAAAAACTTTGGGACAAAGAAAAATGAATAGTTTTTCTATATTTTTTAATATTGACATGTTTTTTTGTTAGAAAATTTTCAAATTAATTATTGTTTTGTATATTTGTTTTGGAAGCAAGCGTAAATACTTCAATTTGATTCGACTGCAATATAAATATTGTGACCTGATTTTTATGTTACTATTCATAAAATGGCTAACGCCTCTAACCACTGTTCAAAACACTAGTTATGTTTATTTACTGTTAGTTGATTTTTTATTTTCCTTGATGAGCTCAACCTTGCTCATGGCTCTCAATTAACAGCTTCACAAAATAATGGAAGTGCTGCATTTAAACTCTTACTTAATATATTGATTTAGTCTTTTTTTTCTAAGTAGGCTTAGCATAGGTTAGTTCATGTCACAATTTTTTCAATATTATTTCATGCTCATTCTATCAACTATTTTAATTTGAGATGTGTAGAATCATAGAGTTTTTGAATCCTAATCTTAAATTTTCTTTCAAATCATGATAAACATACAATTTTAATTTAAGCTGAAATATCTAAAATTAAATTGAATTAAATTAAAAACTTTTTGGAGGTTGGTGTCACTGACATCCTATTTTGTTTTTCATTTCTATTGTGTCATAAACAACAAAAAACATTTTTTTTAGTAGATCAATTAAATTAATACAACTTTTTTTTACTAAACATTGAAAGTAGGATTAACAATCAAGGCCTACACACTTACCAGAGAACTCTGGGCCTCAAAAGTTCACAATTATAACATTTTCAGGAAGGTGGAGATTGTTGTACCTCGAAAATTACACAATTGTGTGTTTTATTGTGTATTAAGTATTTTAATTATGAACTTGGAGACCTACACATAATTCTGTAATTTTTGAGAAGAAGAGGATTGATGTACCCTGGAAAATTACATAATCATGTGTTTTGTTTTAATTGTGAACTATGAAGCCTCCTACAGTTTTCTAGAAAGTGTGTAGGCCTCACCCCTCCATTGACCTTTCAATGTTTAATTTAATACAGCCATTTTAGCGCAAGTTTTCTGAAGTATTTTTTTGTGATTTTGTTTGTTACTCTCCAAGACTGTGAGAACCTTGAAAATTTATTATCCGAATCTTATAAAGATTTGGGTTTGAGGGGCTTAGCTCAAAATTTGAATCTATACATCAGATTTTTTTAAGAAATCAATACATTCAGACCGGAAACCAATTGCATAGTAAAGTGAATAGAGAAATTAACCGAGTTCCAAGTCATGAAGGAATCATATGGGTAAATGTTTGTGGCAGAGTATATATTTAAAATGTAACCAGGCCCACCTATTTTGTAAATATTAATCAACTTTTGCATTATGATTTAAAAAATTATGTGATCAATATTTGATGTTTCACCTTTTGAGACTAGTGCTATTTATTTAAAAATAAACCTGTGTTTAAAGTGATCGTAAACATTTTTTGAAATGTTTTATCATTACTTATTAGATCTGTTTTGGAAACTTATCGTGGTAAATTTTTCGACACAGCTTCAGTTTGAAACAATATCATAGTAAGCCTGATAATAAATTATTCGATTCGGATCTGAACTAATTTTAAAAATAAACTATTCAAACCAATTTTAATTTTAAGCATGAGATTCAATTTGATAAAATTTAATTCAGCACAATGTTATGTTAGAATTCTACTGGAAATTTTTTTTAGGTGTGAGATTCAATTTAGACTAGTCTAATCTAAAAAAAAAAAATTCAATGCACAAAATTTGATTACAGTCCGCCAAGGTTTATATTTGATTCGAGATTGAAAATTATGGATTCACAGGCTCCAAACCACGCAAGTCCATACAACTCGTTTGAGGGTTTGCTTACATTTGTTATATCAATTCAAGGTCTTCAAACATGTATTTGAGATTTTTACGAATCTCTCAGCCATCATAAGATTCAAGCTAATTTTAATAATAAATTTTAATTAAAGACCACCTCAATTATCTTGGAACTTGAGGCGAGTATTTATAAATATTTTTGAAAAACAATGAAATGTAGTAAGGAAACAACTTCTTAGATGTAATAATAGAATTCATCGTGGAAAAGATTTTGAAATTTGGAGTTTAATATAAAGTCCAAAGATCAACTAGTATATAAGGTATAAAAAAACTGGATTAAGTAACAAATTAGAATGGATTGACAATTAGGGAACTTCACTATATTTCCATCATAATATGAAAGAGTTAAGGACATTAAAATAATGTCACATATATAATCTTTTCCACATTGAATTCTATTATTATATTTATGTTAGTAAAACTTCTTTGTCCAACATGAGTAATGAATAAAAACTGGTACTTCTTTTTTTCTGTAATGTATTTCAACAATTTTTGAGATTTATATTAAATGTTAGACATATTTTACTTTTGTCTTGAGATTTTTTTGTGTGTCTGTTTGAATAATTGACGAATGTGTGTTACTTATTATTAGCGCCGCGCCTTACTACCCGTTCGGGTTATACGCACTTACGCTAATGTGTAATGGTAGGGCGATTGTGAGATGAAATGGAGGACCTACAGTTCAACGTGGAATCCGAACCACGGTGGAGGCCTGGCATTCCCCACATTCACAAGATGCCTTGTCAGAGGTGAAGGAAGGGTTTGGTAATCAGATAAATCTTTGCCGGCACCGAGGATTGAACCCCGGAGGTCAGCATAGAAGTCCGACACCTTACCCCTAGACCGCCAGTTCACCGGTGTGTTATTTAAAATAGCTTTATGACTTAAAGTCCTGTTTGATTTAAAACATTTTTTGAATTATTGTATCAATTCGGATAGGCAAAATGTACCAGTTGTTGGGGACAAAAGGGTTGATGTTTTTTATATAGTTTTGCACAATTTTGAATTAATCTTAAATAGCAGGTTGTATTAGATACACCTTTAAAAATAATGGGTTTAGTATATTTTAAAAAAAAGTTTAAAATATGCTTTGTAAAAATTCAAGGAAATTTAAAATAGTTTTGCTGGACAACCGATAATGTGTAGAAAGTTTTGGACAAATCAAATAGGTGTGAAATGATTAGAATAAAAACAAGTTTGGGCACATAAAGTAAAATTTGAATCTAATAGTATGTTGTCATGATGGGTTGCGGCCGAGGATGGGGGAAGTGACAGTTCTGATTGTGTGGGTTCGTAATTGACAGCTGGCTTGGGTTTTTATTGTATTATATTCAATCATAAAACAGGTGGATAAGAAATATTTACTCTTTTCCAATATACAATATAAAATATTTTAAAGCATAAAATAATCATATAAACAATAATTCAAACTTGCTTCAAATTTAAATAAGTGGATCCTAGCAAACCCCTAATGCAGTGGTGTAAAACTTTAAAAAAATTTTTAAACTTTTATATTTGTACAAGTGTGTGGATGGCTTTAGCTCCCTTATTGAAATCACGTTCAAAATGGATAACGAACGTGATGGCTCCATTTTTTGTTTCTTTTCATGAGCAAAATCACACCTGTGTGCTGTCAAATATTGCACATATATGCTGCGAAAATTTGATGATTTTTTGGTAATCAATTTTTGGTGAAATTTGGTAAACCAACCTTACTCCCTAGATACCACCAAATGTCATAATCTCGAATGGTGCATTCCTAAAACATATAAAAATAACAAATCAGGCCGCGTTATTTGTTAGTTCATCCAAAGGTCTGCAGGTGGCAAAGAATCGTGGATTGAGCCACACGCGCAGGTTCGACATTCCTGGCATACACTATTATAAACCCCGGATATTATTCAAAAAGGCTTTTTTTGTATCTTTTATATCCATAAGAAATGTTTGTAACCCCTTGGTAAGGGACTCCAAAGGTTGTGCACTGCCGCCCTAGTATAGTAGATATTTAATGTAGACATAACGGTGTTTTATTTGTCTTTTATTATATGTATGAATATTGAATATTGTGGTCTAATTTAATTCCAAGTGCTCTTTGAATAAACTGTTAGTTACAATTTTGTTTTGGCGTTTTAATACTCTCATTATAAATAGCTATATTTTATAATGATAAGAAAAAAGTAACTTTCTATTGGTTAATATCTCATTCACTGCATGAAAGTACATAAAACTTTTTCTAGTTGGGTTTAATACGGGTATAAAAGAACAAACCATATTTGTTATTACCAGTGTCAAAAATAAGTCCACCCTAAATGTTAGTGTGTATGAATGATAATTGTGTGTGTGTGTGTTGGTAATAATTCACATTTCAAAATATTATTATTACACTTTTTGTAATTGTGCTTAATTCAAGAATGATTGTAAACCTTTATTGCATTTGCTTTCCCAGCCAATCTTCCGCTAACACATTTGTAATAATTATAGCGACTAATGAACTTTGAATTTGAGTCAAATTTAAAAAAAACTTTTAGAGAATACATTTTCTATTGGGGTAAACAATTAAATTATTTTACAAGCCTTTAATGGTTTACACTTGGGCAATTAATGCACAATTAATCATCCCAGAAGAAAGGGGCTTTGTTCGAATAATAGTTAAAGATGTTTAGTAATTATTACTAAGCAATTTATGTTTGGAACCATATTATTTAACTCTTATGATGCAACAAGACTATCCGATCGCCTCTCCAGATTAGCGATACTTCTGGTGTTAGCTGATATAAGTTAGAAATATAGTACATCACAAGAACGAGCTGAAAAATGATTTAATATATAACAGTTTGTCAATTTTTCTCGTGACTCGTCGTCGGCTGTTTCCAACCTGTGACCTGGTCAGCTTATTAAAATGCCTCCATCTTGCTCTATACTTACACCATTCTTCTCCTCTTACTTGAACACTTTCTGTTATCTGCTCCTCCCTTGTGATCTTTTTTTCCTACATACATCATTGCTAACATTTTCTTTGGCACCTTCTCTTTTTTTCATCATTACATGCCCATACCATCTCAATCTTACTTCCTCTACCAACTCTTGTACTCACCGTCGTACCCCCCCACTATCTCCCGGATAACTTCATTCTTAATCTTGTTTCTCCTCGTGACAGCTAAAATGCTCCTCACAAACTTCATTCCCATGCTCTCCACTTTCCTAGACTCTCTTAAATTCAATGACATTGATTTGATTTTCTTGTGCAACTTTGCACACAAAGACATTATAGATTTCACCTCTGACAAGACATCTTGTGAATGTGGGGAATGCCAGGCCTCCACCGTGGTTCGGATTCCACTTTAAACTGTAGGTCCTCCATTTCATCTCACAATCGCCTTATCATCACACATTAGCGTAAGTGCGTATAACCCGAACGGGTAGTAAAACGTGGTGATAATAATAATAATACATTATAGATGTGGCACTAAAAGGGTTAATACACAAACACTACTTTGTACAAGAGATTTAATAAAATATACGAGGTTATAATATGTTAAATCAAAACATAACTGCAACACAGCAATGTCAAATGTCAATTATACTATAAGGCACCTTATCATCGTCGTCATAAGCTGTCTACATTTGAAACAAAATCGCTGTTATCCTCTTGGTTTCTTTGAGTTCTTAGAAACATGAAGATAATAAAAGATAAAAGCTGACTAGTATCTTCAACTCACAGTATGTCATATAGTAAAAGACAGACTTGCTATGAAACTAATTCAGATTGTTCTGAAACATTATCCATTCTTCTTTCACGGTTTCTTCTTACTTTCCTACGAAGAGCTATTAAACCTGTAAGAAATAAAAAAGAGTAGGAACCTGCATTGCCGATTTGTTTTTAGTTAAAAACAAAGTTGAGGTGGATATTTTAAACTACAGTAGTATGTTGATAGTTCGGACTAATCGGGAGAACAACCCAGTATGTTTTTTTAAAAACAAACCTTGAGGTGCATTTTATGGTGGTCATGTCACTAATATTAACCACTGTGGTTATTTTTATAAATAATATTTTTTTTTGGTGATCTGGATTTTTGATGTCCGAAATATCGACACACTACTGTATTATCTAGTCAAAATGAATGACTGATTTTTAGAAATATTTTAATGATTCATTTAAAACATAACAATTGTTGTTACGTCATTTATAAATTAGAAATACTTTACTTTTTACAGCATTTAGGCTCAGTGGATGTATATTATATTTTTCTTATGTTTGAATTTACTTAAAATAAATTCTATCAAATTAAGGAAAACTTAATGGTCCTGTTGGGTTTTAAAGGCTAGTCAAAAATAACTCATTAGGATAACATGTACTTTACAAACCGGCCTGATTATTGTCACCGTTATATCTTGTATTAATTTGGCGTTTAAAGGCATATTAATACAGAAACTGCATTTAACACTTTTGGAATACAATATCATTATATAAGAACATTATTTAAACAATACACACGCAAAGTATTCGGCCAAAACAATTTGAGAATAATTATAGATTTTTCAGTTTGAGAGCCTGCTTCCAGAACTTTTTTTTCCTTGTTTCAAACACACTAAGTGTTGATTTCTAATCTTTAGAAACATTTAAAAATAAATTCTCATTTTATGTTATGGTTGTCAAGAAAACTTTCTGTATATGAGATTTTTATTACAATAAGGGTTATTTAGTTTCAGTAAATTTCGCCAATTCCATTCCAATCAATCCATTCCTTGCACGTTGGTGAACAACTTATATAACACTGTTTACAGTGAAATATTGTAATCTCGGCATTTAACACAATGATTTAAGCTTGCATGTGGGCAACACGTTTCAATGTAACAGCCTCAAGTGTGGAATATGGCGAGTGAAATTCATCACACCGTGTAAAAATCGGGAAGTTAGGTTTCTCGATCGAACATTTGAAACAACAACCACTGTTTGAACAATTGTATTCAAAATATGTATATTTTGACTACTCAGCTACAACTGCCTCAGATGCAAATGATGAAAGTTTTTCAAAACAGAAATGTATAATGCAAAAGTTTGACTATCCTTTTCTTACAAGTTACAACCATCACGCGTCACCAGGAAAAAGTTTATTTTACTGTGAGAGCTGGCTAACTCAAATTCTCCTAACTTTTTGGGCAATTCTCCACTCGTGGTGATTGTTGCCCACCCCAGATCCTGTTTTATAAGATAGAGCCAAAGTGTGATTGGTCAAGGTAAGATTGCCTCCTCCCAAGGTAGATTGTCTCTCTTCCCGCTTGTTTAGATCATTAAATACTTACACTTGATTGTCTGATAAAAAGACGCTGCCTTCATATTACCACCAATGTCTACCCTGGTTCGTGCAGAGCTATCACTGTGAACACAACAAGAAAAGGAAAATAAACTTCAAAACGTGTTTTCATTTCACATTAAGGAAGGACTAACTAAACAAAGTATTGTCACAGGTGAGCATGCAGCCTAAATGTCAAGATCATCTAGTCTGGTTTGTCAGTAGAAGTTTGGAGTTAGAATCTTGGACAGGTATGGTGAGTGTGGTTTTTTTTAGAAAGTTATGTTGCGGGTTTCACACCCCTCCCTGATGAGTTCCGATAAAATGAAACCTGACTCAAAGGGATTGGGCCGACATGATCGATTTTCTTTTTGAGGCAACCATTACCTCTTTGTCCATTGGCAACAGTGTAAAGTGTGAACTGTGTTCTTCTTTTCATTGTAAAAGTAATATTATGTTTGTCTCCTTTTATGTTTCTATCCACCTTTCCTGTACCTTCTTCCAAATATAACACAATTTACTAGGAAGTTAAGTCACTCTACCTAATAATACAGGTTTATTTAATCATAAATTACATAAATGAGCACATGCATAAGCACTAACATTAATTTGGATCACGCTTGTACCAATCCAAGCTTTTCTATTTGCGACCAAATTCAAATCTTTGCTAACAAGTTTGGATGAGAGTTTGAATTAAGTATCTTACTTTGTTATTATTATTATTATTATTAGCAACGCGTCTTACTACCCGTTCGGGTTGTACGCACTTACGCTAATGTGTAATGGTAGGGTGATTGTTAGATGAAATGAAGGACCTATGGTTTAACGTGGGATCCGAACCACGGTGGAGGCCTGGCATTCCCCACATTCACAAGATGTCTTGTCATAGGTGAAGGAAGGGTTTGGTAATCAGATAAATCTGTGTCGGGACCGAGGATTGAACCCCGGCCGCCAGCACAGAAGTCTGACACCTTACCCCTAGACCGCCAGGTCACCTATCTTACTTAGGAAATATTTTGTATTCAGTCGGATATTTAAAAAAAAAAAGTTTAAAATAAAATGTAGATACCGCCACATGACTGTTTTGAAATGTCGATGATATGTCATTTGTACATCACAGATAACGCTAATGTAAACATAAATTCATTTAGGTAACCGTTTTTCTTTATATGCATCATTTTTAGGGTTTTATCTTGGGAACGCGTTTTTTTAATGCTATCAATATTTTATAAAGGCATAAATACTCAAACATAATTGCTTTAAACACACATGTGTCAGAACAATAAGATAATGTAGACAATTAGCTTTGTATCCTAACCCACACCATAGCTAAGTCGGTAGCGTGTCTGTCTACTGAGCTAAGGATCCCAGGTTAGATTCTAGACGTGGTCGAAAAATTTATCATAGTTAAAATGTTGCTTGACCATTTTGCATTGATGAATTAACGGCCAGGGGACTGGATGTTGTTCCTGTCCTAGTCTTAAGTTATATTATAAGGCATATGAATCTACGACAGGCCTAGCAAGCCGGCAGTGGGAAATATATGGTTTGAATAAAAAAACTGACCCAGGTCACAGGCTGAAAATAGTAATAGTTGTAAAAAATATAATATTTGTATCCTCTTTGTGTGTATGGTTAGAAAATCTACATTCCTGGTGAAACATTACTAAGCCGGAGAGGGTTGCGTTGGGATGGGGGAGCAGCCGTTTGTAAATAGATAGTCAGATGCAAGAATTTAGTTGTTAAGGGCTGTTCATTGAATATATCTGTTGTAGTTTTGATTTGTAAAGTATGAGTTTGATTTAGTGATGAAAATTCATTATGAATTTTTATTAATATACTTATCCAATTTATTTTAAATTTGAAGTCGTTTTTGATTTTTTTTAACGTTTTCAAAGTCTGAGCCTTGGTTGTGAGCAGTGTGTTGATTATATTTTAACTATGGATTGTTTATTTTTTATATACATTTTAATTATTCAAAAGTTTGTTCTCAGCAATGAACATATCAAAACAAACCCTTGCAACAAGTCGAATTTATTAATTATTTATTTGATATATTTAGTGTGCAGTTTCTGAGCCGACTGATTATATCAGCAAAGTTATTGTTCACATACCTTCCAGGATTCTCTTTTGAATTAACTTCAATCAAATATGAATCAGATCTATTTCGATGTGAAATTTTGGTGTTTTTTTTATTATTGAAGATTCATAATTTCGAATTGAATACGATTATTAGTTAGAATTATTAGACTTGGAATTAAAATTTTGAATATTTGCGCAGGTTTAGTAACTTATTGATAGTATCAATACTTAACAGGATACAGTGACCAAACTCACGCAAATCTGTTGTGCTTACGAGCTTTCTCTTGAATAGCTCGAAGTCTCTTCATGACGTCATTTTTAGGAGGGAAAAGACACTTGTTCAATAGATCATAGTGAGTCTTGTCTGCGTGTGAAGGCACCAAAACAACTCGAAAGAGTTTGACTATCGGCTGTAATCAACACATGAAGGGGGAATAGCTCATTACACAAAAAGTACCATTTATTTTGGTTTAGTGAGAATTCTTAACATTAGAGCGTGCAAAGAGAAAAAACAAGTCCGACACCTTAGCTTAGTCGGTAGAATATCCATCTACTAAGCTAAGGGCCCTGGGTTTGATTCTCGGCATGGCTGAAAAATTTATAATTGATGAAATATGGGTTTACCCTTTCACATTGATAAATTAATGGCCGGAGACTAGATGTTGTGTCTGTTCTAGTCTTAAGTTATATTAGAAGGCGTATGAAGCTAGGGCAGGCCTAGCAAGATGAAAATATATGGCTTGAATAATAAACTGACGCAGACCATTGGCTGGAAACAGTAATGGATGTAAAGTATAATAAAGAAAGAAAGATAACATGTGAAGAGTGATGATCTTGATCTAATTCATTGTTACTCAAACTGTGGTTCACGGTGATGTGGCGGTTGATCCACAGATGAAACCACAGGAAATAAATCAAATATCCCGTGAAAGAGTACCAGATTGAAAGGCCAAATCCGCCAAGTCAACAATATCTTTGTACCAATAGTGAAATAGGCATAAGTAACAAAATTTTAATAAAAATCATTTTAGTGCTACATAAACACATATATTTATAGCATTTCCGGCCTGGCCAAGAGAACAAGTAGGTAGTATGTTAAGGCAAATATGCATCAAAGGCTTATCAAGTGATCCACTATTGTGGAAAGTTTACATAATCACTCATCTAATATTCGTTAAATTGAAAATTGACTTGGGATACAGGAATCAAACCTGGGACCTTTGGATCAGTGATGAATGAACTTGGTTGCGGGACGATTCTAGAATAGCTCAGTGAACAGAGCATTGGCATACTGAGCTAAAGCTCCCGGGTTCAATTCTTGTGTCCAGGAGTCAATTTTCAATTTATTATTATTATTATTAGCACCGCGTCTTACTACCCGTTCGGGTTGTACGCACTTATGCTAATGTGTAATGGTAGGGTGATTGTGAGATGAAATGGAGGACCTACAGTTTAACATGGAATCCGAACCACGGTGGAGGCCTGGCATTCCCCACATTCACAAGTTGTGATTAATACACGTCTTGTCAGAGATGAAGGAAGGGTTTGGTAATCGGATAAATCTGTGCTGGGACCGAAGATTGAACCCCGGCCGCCAGCACAGAAGTCTGACACCTTACCCCTAGACCGCCGATTTTTTTTTTTTTTTTCAATTCAAATAATATGGTATTTTGATGCAGTTGTAACCGTAACTATCAAATATAACAGCTATGCCATTAATTAAGCCACTTATATAATAACTTACAGATGAAACTAATACAAGGAGGTAATATCCCCAGAGAGAAACCTTCAAGATAGCTAGGGCGGGCATGTCTGAGTTGGCGACCCTGGAGCCAGAAGCTGTCCACAGCAAATGGCATGGTATCAAAAACAGAAAGAGCAATGACCTGCAATCAATCATAGTGTTTTAATGGAACACTTCCAAAGTAAAATTCATCAATGGAATCATTTATGGAGCACCTTGAAAGATTGAGGTACAAAGTTGTACAAACTAAATTTAAAGATGATGTAATGTATTTTGATTTAGCAACCTATCATTTACTTTTGCAAGTTTCAAGAAATACATTTTTACATACATAACATAAATAATCACACCTTATGGGGTAGGCAAGAAACTGTGCGTATAACTCAAAAAGCAACAACTTTGTACTTAAATCCATCCTCACTAACTTTTTCCACACTTCCCTATCCTTGTGTACTTCCTTCGTTTCAAATTCATCCATACACTGAGTCATACATTATTTTTTATTCTTAAAACGCTTAATGTGTATTTTATTCACACATTTATCTACAGCATTTAGCCACATATTCCATGGCCTACCGTTTCTTCTTATCCACACACTCTACCTTCATACATTTGCTTCATCACACGATACACACTCATCCTCTCAACAGGCCCAAACCAACGTAAGACGCTTCTTTCACAAAAGTGCAAAATTTAAACAGAATGTGGGTCATTTTCTTACCAGGATATGCAATGAAAACTAAACAGAGTAATAGACATGTATTTGAGAGTCATCGGTTTTTCCTTCCTGCCGAGACTGACCATAACTCTGGTTAGTTCAGCTAAAAGTAGGGGTAGGTTTATAAGCATCATTACTGCTAGACCCAAATGCATGCGCCTGTAAGAAAACAATGCTGTTAATTACCTCATTCATTAATGTTAGTTGATTAGAATGTTTAACTTTTTAGGTAATTAACAACACATGATTTAGAATCGATTAAAGGTTATTGAAGTTGACATAACCTATACTGTGATATTTTTAGGCCTACAATTCGCAAACAATAATTTGTTAATACCGTAGTCTAATAGACTAATAGGCTTAAATTTACTTTAAATGTAATTTAACTAATAATTGTAATCAGGTCTATGGAAAGGAAACAAATTATATTCATCAATGATGAGATGTTCAAAATATGATTAACACCTCAATATATAGGCTATATAAAATTCCATAAGGGTTTCTATATTCTGTTGGAAATTGTGTGCCTTGGGTAAGTTGTAGGATGTTGAGAAATTGTGTGCCTTGGGTAAGTTGTAAGATAGTGGGAAATTGTGTGCCTTGGGTAAGTTGTAGGATGTTGAGAAATTGTGTGCCTTGGGTAAGTTGTAGGATGTTGGGAAGTTGTGTACCTTGGGTAAGTTGTAAGATGGTGGGAAATTGTGTGCCCTGGGGAAGTTGTAAGATGTAGGGAAATAGTGTGCCTTGGGTAAGCTGTAGGGTGGTGGGAAAGTGTGTGCCTTGTGTAAGTTATAGGATGATGGGAAATTGTGTGCCTTGGGTAAGTTGTAGGATGTTGAGAAATTGTGTGCCTTGGGTAAATGGTAAGATGTTGGTAAATAGTGTGCCTTGGGTAAGTTGTAGGATGGTGGGAAATTGTGTGCCTTGGGTAAGTTGTAGGATGGTGGAAAATTGTGTGCCTTGGGTAAGTTGTAGGATGGTGGGAAATTGTGTGCCTTGGGTAAGTTGTAAGATGGTGGGAAATTGTGTGCCTTGGGTAAGTTGTAGGATGGTGGGAAATTGTGTGCCTTGGGTAAGTTGTAGGATGGTGGGAAATTGTGTGCCTTGGGTAAGTTGTA
>CABFOW010000267.1:80921-112228 GCA_902141385.1 Timema californicum
TTTTTTTTTTTTTTTTTTGTGGGGCATGTTAGAGAGTCATGTTTACCCTACTCACCCGAAAACAATTTCAGGAATTTAAAGAGAGAATTGTGGTGAAGATTGAAACATTTCAACAAGAAACATTGAACAAAGTCCTGTCAAGTCTCAAGGGAGTTCATATAAATATGTATTGCATGGTGGCCTTCTTAATGACATTGTTTTTAAAAAAATTGAATAATTCAAGGTTATGTAAAACATTGGCAAACTTTTTTTTTTTTTAAGTTTAATTAGAAGCATTTATTTTAAAATAGTAAAGACAATGTGTTATTAAGTGTGTCAACACTTTCTGTCCTACCCTGTATTTAAATTTCCCTATGCATTTTTATATAAGTAGGCCGTATATGCTATTCAAAATATGTATTTCTATATATTTTTAAGGTTAGTTTTGATGTATGGTTGGCTCTTGTGTACTGTTTATTATATTTATCTAACTTCACTTATATCAGAAACAAGTCTGTCATGTTTTGATAAATTATATTCTTTTAAATACCGATATAAAGTAATTATGTTATTACTTATTTTGAATACTTTTATAATTATGGTTCTCTCTCTGATAAATGAACTTAAGCCCAGTTGTTTTATTTATAATGGAACATTAACTTTGCGCCTAAAAGCGAAGGGTACTTCAAAAGCGGACACCCTTAACATGGTATAAAGATCGTGATATCATTTCGGTGAACTTTTTTTAAAACATCTATAAAGCAATTCATGTTTGATTCATTCGTCCTGAGCTTCATAGGACTTGTAACTTTTGTTGTATATTGATGAGAAGCTTAACAAGCTTATTTAATAGAAATATTGTAAAAAAACTAAATATAGATACTTTTTCTAACAGATAGATAATTAAAAAAAATTGTAAATAATTTAAATATGGACTAAATATTAATGTACCTAATTGATTATATTTTTATATTTTGTAAATATACACCTATTACCCAATGTATGATGTGAGTTTGTAAACATATTTCTTAAGTGAAACACCAATGTGATTGACAAATTGAGATAATTAAAATTACTACAACAAACTTTTCTTATAAGTGCCGTTGAGTTGAATAAAAAACACCGAGGCAATATACAGGGAGTCCCCAACCTACGAACGAGGCCAGAAAATTGTTCGGAATTCGAAACGATTTCCTCCTGGCACAATGATATAAACGGGAGATGCGTTTCTGGGCCAACAAAAAATCAACAAACAAAACTTAAAAAGAGTTTTGAGACAAACCATTAGCATCGTCTTCAATGATAAGGTAGTAGGATTTCTCTTCCTCAATACTGGTTCGCCATCCACTTCCTTTTCTTATCAATCATTTGTCATGATCGAGTCCAGTAAAATTGTTGAAATAGACCACAGAAAGCACCATTAACCGCTGACTGGTGAATTAGTCTCATCGCATTACACATATATGAGTAAAGTAGCCCCATGGCTTCTTTGGTGCAGACTGACAGCTCACAGCTGACTTCTGACCGTCAACATTTAGGTATACACCTACATTTTGACTGTCAGAAGTGATGGCTGCTAAACACATGTTTTTGCGGATCATTTGGTTCGGCTTAGGGATACATAATTTGCTCTGGTAACTTTTCAAAGCTTTCAGTCAGCACCAAAGAAGTCATGTGGCTACTGTAGTACTGTTAATATTGTGGGGGACTTACAACTGTTCATAAAGTGGGATTAGTCACGGAAATTGGTACTTACAGCCATTATTTAGTCCTAGTTTCTTAAGTCGGGGACCACCTGTATTTCGATCTTTGTAACGCCTTATGGATCCGTGAGGAGCTTGAAACTTATGTTTTCACAATACTGTGTTGTATAATCTGTGCCTGGCATGTTGAGATAACTTAAGAAGATTGTCAGACTGCATCTCGGTTCACAACGGATTGAATCGAAGAAACACATTATCCAAGGGGAAATGTCATTGGTTGCCCAGTGTTTTATCCTGAAATATTCGTTGGCGTTGGTTTTTACCAATATAGTGAGTAAAGGCTTGCTTATTTAAATTTTAATCAATTGTATTTGTATTAAAATCACCACACATTTATTTTATTATATTACTTATAATCGAAGAGTAGATCCGAACGCGTCAATTAAAAAGAATATTTCTAGGTAGCCATAGCCTAAGAAACATTTTTGGACAAAACCATAAGATTATTTTTAATAATAGGAACCTTATTTAGCTAATTTAATTTCTTTTTAATTATTTCATTTTCACATTTCTTGACCAAATTACTATACTATCATGTGTTTACATTTTAAAATTTTCCTTGGTGATTTTTAAAAAGAATGACTTTGAGTATATTAAATTTTGTCAAGCGATTCTATACAGCATTAGCTCTCTGGATGGTTTATAACTTATAAATTTAAAATAAAACCTTTCAGGAATAATTAATTTGATTATTTAAAAGAAACTGTCCTGGCGTGCATTTGTTGGTTATCAGGTACTTAATAATTGCTAATTAATTTTTTCATCTAGCACCACATCTTACAACTTGTTCTGGTAATATGCATATGTACAAGGTTAACTATGAAAAGGTGTTAAAAGATGAGAAAGGTTGAATTTAGAGTAAGTGATCCTACATTTTCATGGAGAGAGTCGGAAAACCACCCTCATTACACCTAACCCGGTTTTGAACACATTGTCCATGCCATTAGCAGTCCATCTAGTGTGAGTGTGACATCTTATACCATTTGATCACTGAAGCGGGTAATGGCTAGTTACCCGCAGAGTCGGCATAATGGTAATCACTCAAACTCTGAACTGGGAGGTCAGGATTTGAATCTCAGCCGGGTCACTGGATTTGGTTTTATTGTTATACTTTTATACCATTGCTTACCAACCTTTTCCAGATTGCAGACCCTCCATGATAATTCACGGTGGTCCCTGTCACACGAGGTGAAATTAAAAACCTACACAACTCATTTCATATTAATAAAAGAAATGACAGATGTTACGATTCTAAAGTGGAGGCATAAAGAACGCGAGTCAAGGGCAGTGCTTTTAACAGTTTTTATTGCAAAACTTTTCGTGGCTAAAATAAATAAAATATTGCTCCAGTAGAAAGATAATATTTAATTCTCTTCACATGGTGAGATCAACAGCTGTTCTTGAACATTTCTGTAAAAGGTGTTCTAAAATTTAATTACGACTTTTTCTCTTATTTTTTTAAAACAGTTTGCCATCTAATACCGCTATAATAATAATATTTAGCATCGCGTCTTACTACCCGTTCGGGTTATACGCTAATACCGCTATACTCATGACAGATATCCAATAACTGTTGATATCCACATGTGAATAAAATTAAACTCTTTGTCTCTAATGGAGCAATATTTTATTTACTTTGGTTAAAAAAAATATATATTCTTATATGAATTACAAAAAAAAACACTACTCTTAACTTGCATGTCCTACACTTTCACCTTGATTAAAATGGGTTGTTTAAGGGAGTCTCTATTCAAAATTCAACACTCACCAAATGTGATGGTAATTTAGAAACTAGTTTTTGGTATGCGTACCCCAGGTTGGAAACCTCTGCTCTAGATGATTGCTGCGACATTTACTAAAATTTCACATCAATATCATAATACGCTGTGAACTTTTAATGGTGGTGGCAATCTAATGAGGTGGGGATGGAGGTAATTCGGAGGAAATTCACTAGCACTCTCTTTGTGGATGCCTCGGCATCCTAGAATTTAGAGATACTTGTTAAGGGACATCACAAAATATTTAGCATTAATTACATTTATAAACAAAAATTAAGTGTAAGGCCCTATGAAGATATTTTTCTTGTATATTACTGTACATTCTGAAATAACTCTACTTCAACTGTCATAATTTTGAGGAAAGGCCTCACCCTTGCGTGACCAACATTAGTAACAATAGCTGTAAGTTCACGCACATTGTGACTACTGAAGGAGGCATGAGTCGTGCTAACGTCAGCGTCTACCTATTTCCCTTGCGCCACACCCCAACCCTTTCCCAGCACACATGATTATCAGGCTCCAATTAGTAACGTGTCAACTTCTCGATATAATATCTCTCTGGAATGACATTGTTTTTGAAAGTTGTTTTTTCTGTTTGTTTCCTAATGAATGCAGAGCTATCTTTTGGAAATTTTTACATGCTGTTTTAGTTTTTTATGCTTATATACAAAAGATATTATAGGCTAAGTTGATTAATAAAGTTTTTTTATCCATTTCAATTGTAAACTTCATGGTAGCTGCAACATAAGTGTTCTATTTTACTAACCTTCTACCACTTTTGTTTGTCATCCAGTTAGCAAAACTACAGTAGCCCCGTGGTTTCTTTGGTGCTGACTGACAGCTAAAAGCTTTGAAAAGTTACCAGACCAAATTATGTATTCCTACGCCGAACCATATGATCTGCAAAATCATGTGTTTAGCAGCTGTCACTTCTGACAGTCCAAATGTAGGTATATACCTAAATGTTGACTGTCAGAAGTCAGCTGTGAGCTGTCAGTCAGCACCAAAGAAGCCACGGGGCTACTGTATTAATATATTATACAAATTTATTTAAATGTATGATTGAGTGAACAATTACAACTAGACCCAGGTTTAATTCCCATGAGTAGATTGTGAATTGAATATATACAAATTAATTTTAAGGATGGATACACTTATGGTTTTACCCCTCCCCCTGTCCTATGTGGCTCTCTATTATCTCCCCAAGCAAATGTCAGTGCACTTTCTTAAAATTCACACTTATACTGTGGCTTGCTACTATCCAGAATATTGGTACAGGAGTGTAAAGCCTAGTAGTAATAATAAGTGTGCTTGTCTCAAATTGTTAAATTTAATTTTGACAGTTTTGAGATCGTCAACAGTTAGTTGACGAATACCTCACTTTAAGATTCTTTTCAGCCAACATGAAGTACTATCTGTACGAGTTGCGAGAAAAATCGGCCACTACAATTCAAGCGGCTTGGCGCAGTCACCGCGCGAGGGTTCGTTACGCTTCTGTGAAACGAGAGCTCTTGCGGAACAAGGCAGCTTTGGTGATACAGAGAGCGTTCCGTCACTGGACGCATTCCAAGAAAGAGAGAACGACTGGCAACCTTTTCCAAGGCTTTGACAGGATAACGGAAGAAAAACTGAAAGAACTTCAACGAGAAATAAAAATGTGAGGAGAGTTTCATTATCCTAATGGTAATTTAAAATCATATTAAATATACATTTGTCATATTTATGGACTATGACAGCTAATTGATTAAATTCCAAACCTAAACATACCGGCTTGTTAGGGCTTTCCACATGACATCCACTTGTACATCAGTCGTCGTGTATACACGTGATGTAATTATTTAGAAAATTTGAAAACAAAATAAATAACATGGCTTAAAAATAGTTTGGAATTCATTTTACTCTCATAATGTCTTAGTTCCCGTTTGGGTTGTATGTATACATTAACTTGTGGTAATGGAGTAGGGGCTAGGGAGGTATAATTGTAGAGAAAATATACCCTCATTTGACAGGACGGAGAGTAGAAAGTTATTTAGGGAAAACCATCCTCATTGCACTCGACTCAGGTTCAAACTCTTGATCTCTTATCGCTAAGACCATGCGATGTCCGAGAATATACCGAGAACGCCGTGGTACGGATCCCACGTTAAACTGTAGGTCCTCCATTCCACCTCACAATCACCCTACCATTACACATTAGCGTAAGTGCATACAACCTGAATGGGTAGTAAGACGCAATAATAATAATAATAATAAAAGATGTGCTGATATAATCAGTCTACTCAGAAAGTGCACGTTAAATACGCAAATAATAACAATAGCTCTAATACATTATCTATCCTTCATTCCCAAAGTAAATTTCAGTTTATGCCACAGTTATTTGTTACTTTATCATAATACCTAAAAAACTTGATCAAAAAAATCTTGTTGGAAGTTAAACTATATTTAACATGTAGTTGTCATTATTTAAGGTGAAGGGTGGAAGTAGATAGTATCTAATGATAAGAGAACAGCTGGGAGAGTTGTTCTATAAGTGTGTAAGGGACCTTCTATGGAGAAGAGAAATGCCCTTGAAGTGTAAGGAAGTGTTGTACAGGGCGTACTCTGAATCCATAGTCACATTTACAGCAGGAACATGGACAGTGAATGTAAGAGAGAAAGGAAAGGGTAGGCTTTGGCAATGACGTTTTTTTTAATTTAGCATCGCGTCTTACTCCCCGTTCGGCTTAGTCGTTGGCAATGAAGTTGGTGGGAAGCAGGTTAGCTGTCGTGAGGAGAAACAAGATTAGGAATAAAGCTCTCAGAGCAAGAGTTGAAGGTCAAGGAGTACATGAGATAGTAGAGGAAGCAAGGGTGTGATGGTATGGACATGTAATGAGGATGTTGGAGTACATGAGATAGTAGAGGAAGCAAGACTGAGATGGTATGGTCATGTAAATGAGGATGTTGGAGTACATGAGATAGTAAAAGAAGCAAGGGTGAGATTATATGGTCATGTAATGAGGAAAAAGAAGAGAATACTAAAGAGAATGGTGGAGATAAATTGTATAGGAAAAAGACCCCAAAGTAGACCAAGAAAGCAATTGTAGGAGCAGATAACAAAGTGTGCAAGTGAGAGGAGAAGAATAGAAGGAGGTGAAAGCATTTTACCAAACTGACCCGGCCACGGGCTGGAAACCTTTGATGATGAGTTGTCATTAGCTAACGTAACATTTGCGTGTGTATTATTGCTCAACGGAAATGTGTTCCTGTGCAGGAGAGAGCTGATCCAAGGTCCAGTAAAGGTGACCGATATGTCCCGGTTGGAAGAAACTCACTCCACCGTCCAGGGCAAGCTTGTTAGTTTCTACGCACGGGCCAGTACAGGCAAGAGCAGGCACCAGGCTTTAGTAGCTAAATGTACCAACATGCAGGCGACAGCCCTCATACTACAAGGTACCAGATTAAAAACCCTTCCAGGGCTTAGCCTACTGTGTTCACTATTCTCGTATAAATATTTAAAACCTGATCAGCACTACCTTCTTGTTTTAAGGACCCTTCACTTGGATTCGCCCTTTCTCTTCAAAGATATTTATGAATGGGATCTATCTGTGCCAAATATTAGTTTCAATATAACATCTTGTAAAATCCTGTTGGTGAGTCTATGTTGCCTCAGTTATTTCCCTCCTTCCCCCCCCCAAGATCTATTACGATGGCCTAACGTACCCTCAATCAACACCTCGTACTGTACTGGTTTTCTTTACAGACAGTTCCGGTTTGGCACAGAATGAAGTGGATCTG
Source organism: Timema californicum (assembly GCA_902141385.1). Lineage (NCBI taxonomy): Eukaryota > Metazoa > Arthropoda > Insecta > Phasmatodea > Timematidae > Timema > Timema californicum. The sequence goes on from CABFOW010000267.1 coordinate 88,219, forward strand.
TCGTGGTACTACTGTCAACTGCTACCTCATGCCACTAAAGCCAGGCTACAACACAAACAAGAGCTCTGTAACATTAGCAAACCCTGGTGGAAGAAGCTGCAACATGAAGAGGCGTGACTCTTTGTGTGTAGACTCTCTCTTCACCTGGTGATGTGTTTATTTATTTAGTGTCATATATAAAATAAATATTAACGTTCTGTAACATTTGTTGAAGCCATGGATATCACTATAATGGTTTGGTAGTTTAGTGCATAGCCATTACTACCTTCCAGTAAAGCTTATCTCTGCAAGGAAAACCTCTTTTTCACTTTACGAGGTAATTGTATTACATTTGGGAGAAAGTTCAGTAAATGTGGATAGAAACTTACAAAAGAGAAATAACACAATATCGTTTTTATATTGAAATTAAGAACACATTTCACACTTAACTTTTTTTTTTCCTCTTTTAAGAAGTTGTGTTGCGCGTTTCACAGTCCTCCCTAATAAGTTTTGATTGAATAAACCTAGGTCAGGGTACTAGGCAGTAACGATCAATCTTCAAGAAGCAGCCATTATCTCTTTGTCCAGTGGCAGCGTTGTAAAGTGTGAACTGTGTTTGTGTTTGTTCCTTCTATATGTTTCCATCCACCTTTCCTGTAACCTCTTCCAAATATAATACTAGTAAAGTTTGTTAAACGAGATCAAACTGTATTTTGGAAAGTACGCATAGTACCAAGTTGAGTGGGCCACTAGTGTGAATGTAGCACGAGCGACACAGTAGTGCAGGCCTGAGCACACTAATACTCCACATAGCTTCGTTATCGCAAACGACTCTCAGTGTCATAATTCACCATCTTTATGAACTCATCACAAATAAAACATTTGTCATAAATTAACGAAATAGCAACAATTGATAGATACATTTAGCCGACAAGCAACTTTTTTATTATTTGGTTTTCTATGGGTTTTGTTTTGTGTTTAAAGCTATGTTCCACCTGGTATTGATATAGTTAACTTTATGAGTGTTTAAACTAAATGAAACGATACAAACTATCGAATCTTAGTCATGGATATCTTTGTATATTAAATCACCAGATATGTATTCACGCGAGACTCATATTTATCATTGGTACTTTCACTGAATGCTTGAAATAATTATTAGCTTAGGTTGTACTTTATTTGAGTGTATATAAAACTGAAGATCTATTTTGTCAAGTGTAGAAGTAAACAATTAATAAACCCTCACTTCCACCAATATTTTGATAATGTGTCCAACGTCCATCTCTAATTGGGTCATCATAGGAGGATCCGCAAGTTCAAAACATTACCAAATCTTGTGTATTTATGTGATGATTATAGTATACTCCAGCTGTCAATCTCGATAGCTTTAGGATAAAAAATAATATACCATATATTTGTCAATGTAGGTTATTCTATATTTATTTTATGTCTTCTAAACAGATTCTTTAAATGGTAACACTCATTTGACAGAAAACATTTTATTGCTCAATTTTGACAAATGTGTAATTGTAAGTTATAGTGATTCATTTATTTCAAATCATTACAGTTCACGAGTTATTGCTATTTTATGCTTTTTACGTACCATTATTAAGCTAAAGTAATTAATATATGGGGCTGAAATTTAGTATAACTAGACATTCATATGAATTGTATATAGTGAAATATTTATAATATGTTAAAGAAAAATAACTTTTAACTTATAAGCAAATTAAAATTGGTAAAATTACATCATTTTTAATCATTTATAAATAACATACTTTTCATACCCGATAATTTGAGTTTATCTTATTTTCTAGCACACAATGTTTAGAATAAATATTTATTTAAATGTAACTCTATTCATTAATTTTGTTACTGTGTTTGAATTGGTCATTGCAAATATATATTTGAAATGTCTCTTTCATGAAATGTCTTGTTTTAACTGTACTGAGTGTAGATACAACGCCGACTTGCAGAACATAAAATGCCAGGCCGAGGCAGACAATCCCAACTAATGACACACCCAGGTAAAACAGACATCGGCTTTCTTACCTGGTCTGTGTTGCTGGAATGGGCAGACACACAAAAGCTACTTGCTGTATTTTCCAAAATAATCCCTCTACCTCCATTTATGTTAAATTATCTACTCAAAAAATCTCAATAATTCTCATTGTTGAATTTTTAATAAAGCGCACTAATAAATAATGGTTTAGAGTGGAAAGAGTAATTATTGCCCTGATTTTGTTTTTAGTAGGGCCCCAAGTTTAAAAATCTTTATACCCATCCCATATATTTTAAACAGAATAAATTATAGCTCTATAAGAAAACCCTCTCTTTACTTTTTGAGGTGCATCCTTTTACAAAAAAATTTTTCTGCCTTTTATGTTTTTCTCTTTTGTGAAATTTGTTTTTTTACACCACCTTCTTATTAATTGATGGATCTGGCCCTGTGGTCAGTGAACCTGGCTACAAGCCTAGGGACCCAGGGTTCGATTCCTGGCCGGTATATTGGGTATTGTTCTCTTAAAAGGTATTATCCCAGCGGTCGCCAGGGGTTGGTAAATTAGGCTCAAGTTATGTTTAAAACTCCCACCGACTCCACACATCCCATGTTCACTATCATCTCATCGCAGATACGTTTATACAACCTCCTATGGTGTATCCTGAGCAATGAATAATCTACATACAGGCAACTGAACTGTATGTTATGTTTCTCCTGGTCATTGATCCCATTCACTAAAAACAAATTCTGATAGACTGAAACCTAGGTGGAGAGATTGAGCGGTAATTATCTTACAATAACAGGAAAATCATGTTTAAATGCTCTACACATGTGTTTTAATAATACAATATAGATCGAAACAAATGTTTGTGATTCCGTGTTTATTTTGTCAAAATGTCTTTTGTACTCTCTCTTACCACCTGTCGGGATTAGCCAAATCTAATTATTGTACCACCGAAATAAAACACCATCATCATGTACTGAAGAAAAGGAGATCAAGATTCGATCCCAATTGGGTACAACGAGGATGGTTTTCCACACTCCCTCCATGTAAATTCAGATGCACTTTATCAAAAATTCAATCTTACAAATCCCTAACACATTGGTTTAATAATTAGTATGTATAGGTATGTATATAATCCAAACAGGTAGTAAGATGCTGTGCTAAATTTTTTCATCCCTGACTGCCTCATTAACTACTAGAATCAATTCTACGCATTTAGTAAAAAAAAATTCTACATTTTAAATATGCAGGGTATTTTCCTCATGTGAAAAATTAAATAAAAAATGTGTAACTTACAAATAAATACAGAGATTAACAAGTAAAAACTTTAAAATGCTCAGTTTTAAACAAATTTGAGGCAAACATTACATATCAAGACATAATTTATTGATATGTTTCAAAGAGCACAATAATAATATGGTATGTACTTCAAAATTGTACAAAACAATACAACCCACTGCTATTAACTAAATACAATGTATTTTAAGGTATTTAGTAATTAAGGCATATATAATTATTTTTCACTTTATTAAACAAGTCTTCCTTTTATATAATGTGAACAATGAACTTTTGAATCACTATTACAAGTACAGTATCATAGGGTAGGTACTTTGAAAAATGAATCATTTGTATTCGTAAAGTTCTGGAGGGTTGGTAAAACCAAAAGCAAATCAAGGCCTATTAGGTACACAAATATCAAAGCTAAAGAATATTTTGTTATATAACCTCAGACTCCCAGTTTCAAATTTGTGTCTACACGACTAGGCAGAAAGATATAAGACAACCTGGCGATAGTCATGATATTAATAATCTAATCTTCATATCATTACAACATCAGTCGGTAGAGTAAACTTTAGAGAGAGCACAACGGTATTTGGTGTGGTTGAGTCTGCCACCATCACTTGAGATCCATCTTTCAACCCAAGCTCCAGCAACGATTTCTTCAGGTTGAAGCGGGTTTTCTCCTCGATACTCGCCACTGTCGACATATACAAGGTGCGATTCTTTCCGTCTGTATACACTGTAAGACCTGGGTTTTTCATTTGAAACGCAGAATCTTCACAAAGATAATCGATCAAATCTTGAAGCTTCATGTCCACTTTCTTAATATAAACGTTCTTAGGAACTTGACTGCATGCTAAGCAATCTTCTTTGCGTTCTGCTTCGTAAGTGTATGTGTAAATCCCGTCAAGATCATTGAACACCATGTAGTTGTCAAGAGGCATACAACAGCTCGTCGCGAGTTTGAAAGCCTCCGTCGCACATGCCGCAGCTATGATGGCGTTGGTCGATGCTACAGCGGGAATTATATTCTTTACAACTCCCTGTACGAGTCTATACGTCACACCCGATATTCCAAATTGAGCCGCCCGTTCCTGTGATTTTTCATATATCCAGTTGATGTGTGCAGGGTCATCTCCATCGATAGTGACATCCCAAGGATTCTCTTTGGTCCACTGAATCACTTTCACATACTCTATGCAATGTTCTGGGAGTCTGGGGGTGTTTGCAATCGTGCAGAGGGGAAATGTCACTTGAGGGGGGAATAAATCAAGGGTGCATTCAATGCATGAGGTCATGCCTGGTAATATCACTCTAGCATTACCTTTGAAGCCCTCTGTCCCACCGTCAATCATTGGGACAATCGTTGATTGATCCAATTCACCATCATCATAAGACAGTAAGGAAATCAACATCCCGTTAATCCAGCGACGAGCTACAATAGAGTCCAAACCACATAAAACAAGATGAAACCCTCGGTAAAAAGCCTCATCAAAATCTTGAATCTTGTTAAAATGTGGAGTTACATTGCATCCTGGTATCCTTGAATTAATGAAAGACGCAGCAACTTCTGCTTTTGGCTTACCTAAGTCCTTTCTTCGGAATAAAAACTGTCTATTTAGGTTAGAGAGTTCAATTGTGTCCATATCTATTACGTGGATGTCTTTGAAACCTATAAGGGCAAGATCTTTAAGGAGTTCACAGCCTAACCCACCGGCACCTATTACAAGAATTTTACAAGAACTCATCAGAAAATTGAGTGTGTCTGATGATGGTTCAAAATCTGGATGACAAAATGGTCCAGGCCTTTCAAGAACTTTTCTTACGTGACACCATCTGTGTTGAGAAATTTCCGTAACGTCACCTCCCATATTTGCCATTGATTTAATAACTTTAGAGAAGAGAATCAATTTGACAATAATTTTTTTTTTTAGTAAACAAAATTGCACAGACTAGGGATACAAGAATAAAACTAATATAAGAGGTTCCAAGGCTGCCAAATTAAGTTCACACAACGAAAATTGAACAGTAACATCAATAACTAGTATAATATTGAGGAAAGACGATAGCTGAAATGTATGTCCAAAAATATTACGTAAAACCCGTACAAGCTAGCCCGAAGTACCCCACCCCTAGACAGAATATTTGATTTTTTTTATAGACGAATAGAAGTGTGGGTTCTGGGCACTGGGCAAAGCAATTGGCAAGAAGGACGTGTGTTAGGGGAAAATATGTCTACCAACTTACGCAAATGTTTCTTCGTTCAATATATTTGCGTCCAACCGCCTTTTACTTCTTTTTTTTGTAAATGGTGCTTGCATACAAGTGAATATCTAATTCATAAAAATAGTGTTATAAATCGTGTAGGAGATTTGATATTGTATAAACATTTAGAAGCAAATATTTCTAATAGCTAAGTTAAGTGTAGTAAAAATAAATTTTAAGTTAAACAAAAAAAGTGCCTTGGTACCAATTAAAGATATGGATGGGAAACGAAACGCATTTAAATAAAAAAACGAACAACTCCGCTATTTCCTCATAAAAGGAACAACTCCACAGTATTTGGCAAAAGATGCCAATTCCCTATACCAATAAGAAGCTAGCCTTAACAACACCTGTCGCTAGGAATCTTTCTATTAGTTAGTTTTTACACTGTCGACGAAGGGAGAAAGATGCAAGGGGTATGTCATATATAAGACGTTGTGCGTACGTTTAAGGCACTCCTTCCACGCACAACGCAGTCAGAGCCACACACTGGCCGTCACAGTCTAACACAGTATAAAATTGCTTACATTAATATCACAAGTGTGCATTGATATAAAACATTTAATTGGAGTATGTATAAGTAATTAACAGATGCCATTTAAATAACAGTGTGTGAATAAACAGCCATCAACAGTTATCTTTCTTACATTTATTAATTATACCGTTCTAATTAGTGCTTGACCACGGAGCTATAGACAGCTGGTTAAACAGTATCTTCTCTGTACAGTGATGATAGGCGCTAAACTACGGAGTTAAAGACAACCTAAACATTATCACAGCATTATTATATGAGGAAATTAATTCATAATGTTTCAATCGACGCCCAAAGTGGGGCGAATAAATCAGTGGTGTTTACAATTGGCGCCTAAAGCGGGGTGATTAATTCAATAGTGTTACAAGCGATAAGAGCCATTTATTTTTCAAAAATTTGTCGCAAGAGACTATACTAAATGGCCTCTAGGATCATCCAAAATTTAAAAAATCTAAGGGGATTACTTTCCTAGATAGCTTTTAAAGGAGAATAATTTTCAAAAATTTTACAAAATCAATTAGTGCCACCATAAATAGCTTCGAGAAACATCCAATTTGTTGACAGTAACAGGGGGAAAGAAGGTTAGAAACACGCTGAAAAACTTCTTTTTATGAGTTTATGTATTTAGGAACCATTTTAAGTAGTAACAACCATTTTATATTGGAAATTTAAAAAAATAATACATTCGGAAAATGTATGCTATTGCTCGGTCAGTAAGTTATTTACATCTCGCCTGCATTCAAGGAATCTAAAACTCAGAATATACAAAACAATAATTTTAACGGTTATTCTCTATGCTTGTGAAACATGATGTCTTACCTTATATAAAGAAAAAATGTTGGGTGTTCGAAAACAAGGTGCTTTGGTTCAAAAAGGGATGACGCTACTAAGAAGTGGAGGAGGTTACATAATGATAAGTTACATATCCTCTACTCATTATAAGACATGGTTAGGATAAACAAGTCTTGTAGATTACGGTGGGGAGCAGTCAGAACATGCACTAAGAAGTAGAGCTTATAGAATCTTGTTCAGGGTACTGAGTGGCAAACCCAATTGGAAGAGACCATTGAGAAGATCTAGATGCAGCTAGGAGGATCCACTAGAATTAACCCATAAGAAATATGGTGTTATGTTATAGACTGGATACAACTAGCTCAAGATAGAGTTGGGTGGAGTATTTTTGTAAGTGCGGCAATTAACTTTCGAGTTTTAATAATACCCCAGAGTACCAGTAAGTAAGTAAAAGTGACATATTTCCATTTTAGTATTTCTTACGGTATAGTTTCTTTTAAAGAACCTCCACAACGATAAGAATTTTTCTACAGAGTAAGCAATTTTAACCTTAATATAAAAATGCTGGATTAAAAAAATATTTGTTTATAAAGCGCATATATTATAATTATTTTGTAGTCAAAATATTGATTTGATTACAAATTAATAATTTATCTATTCATATTAAAATGTTAAGCTATAATTTAAATCACCTTCACCCCTGAGTTTGAGAGTATACTGTTCTGTGGTAGGTAATATGTGAAATGGAATAAAATGAAAAAGTCAATAAACTACTTTGAAATGTGTATTCAATCTTGAGAATAAACGCTTCTAATAACATTTGATTAGTAAGTAATGATAAATGTGTTTAGAAATGTCTCCTTAGTAAATTCTTGAAATTGATTTGATTTATCAGGCATATCTTCAATACATGACATTTTCATTGCTTCATGAGCCTACGCCTAGATTGCAGATGTCAGTTATTTTTTTACATTACTAGGCTAGCCTTATATATATATTAAAAAAACTATTACTTTTTACTACCACCTAATGAAAGCTTGCGTGATGAATTCGAGCCTCATTGTACTTCCTACATTGGGTAATCTTTCAATAAACTTAATAAAGCCCTCAACATAGTCTTAAAGTAAAGGTTTGTGGCCGACTAATGGTGTAAATAAATGCATCCATGAATAATGATCCACAAGATGATGTTGTTTATGTAGTCAATTTTGCAATCTATTTAATTACCAGTATATTAATTAATAATATAAATTTTATGCTTCAAAAGTCTACAATTTCTTTTTTTTAAAAGAGTAAAAACCTTTATTGATTAAACCCTGTTATGATTATTTAAATTTAAGATAAAAACGATAGCTGCCTTCATACTAAGACTATTTGATTCATAATTTAGTAGATATTTGCTTGAATTACCTGTTTCACCATATTCTTGCTAATCTCTTGAAGCTCGAAGTGATCATATGTTTCTGTCCACAATAATCTATCAATATGATGGCATATTATTTCTTCCCTTTAGAAAACACAGAGCATAGATATTTTAGTGGTGTTACATTAATAAAACATATACACCACTTTATTGAACCCTTAAATACATTCATTCAAATGTGGCCGCATGGTCTAACACGCTACTTTCATGTTTGACTAGATATCCGATGACTGGGAGATCAAAGTTTAAATCTTGGTTGGGTGTATACTGAGGGAGGAGGGGGTGTTTCCAAATGAGAAATGGGTTTTCTACATTCCCTAAGCCACGCAAATGCAATTACATTTTCTTTAAATATAACCTTCCTCATCCCTAAATCGATTAGCGTGATTAAAAACCTTTATAAGCGTAGGTTATAACCTGAACCGGAAGTAAGACTGCTAAAAAATAGCAACTATGCAACTAAAACACATTAAAATAATAAACTAGCTACAAAATGGCCAACTTAAAAACAATACCACACTAAATTGTCCATTTTATTTTATAATTATAATTTGTTAAAAATATCTCTTAGGCTTTTATGCGTTTATGTATGGTATCTAATTTAATTAAAAGCCGTGCTGTGACTTAGAATAAAAATTTCTTAAAATAAATTTTAGGGGTGGACGGGCGCCTTCTCCATATTTTTACTTGTGTACTTTATTTCACTGCGAACACCCTTTTCACTCCTCGCCACATAGACCTACTCGTCCTTATGCATTTTCTTTCCAGCTTCTTGATCATCATTTGGAAATATAAAGAATTCAGCCCCACTATTTCACTTTAGATGATAGTTTTTAATGGCAGCCCATGTTGTGATTTTAAACCCTTCACACGTAATATCCATTGACACTAAGTCAACGTGGGTTGGTAGTTGTTTTTAAGAAATATGCAGTAGGCCTACATAATAATTCCCACACTTGGTTATTTCTGCTTGAGGATATCCATATTGGGACTCTTGTGTGCATTGAAATTCTTTATATACCTTTATGTACACCCACAATTTTTTCATTTGAATAATGTGTTATTATGCTTAAACAAGTGTAGGTGGCAGTTCGAATCTTGTTCGGGTATACTGTGTTTTTTTTTTTTCTTCCCTAAATGGTTTTCCACTCTCTCTCCACGCACATGTGGGTTCACTTCCTCTAAATCCAACCCGCCCAATTCCTAATTCATTAGCGTAATTAGTACTTAAGCATATAACCCGAACGTTTGGTAAGACACCGTGCTGAATAAAAATAAAAATGGCATTTAAGTGAATTGTATTTAATATCTATTCAGTTCCCATCCCGAACATTTAGGTCCACATATTTAAATTCTAGTTTTGGAGGTCAGCCAATCTATCATTTGACCTGTCTTGTTTGCTATTTGTAGGCTATACGCTTAGTACAAGTGGGGTTGATTCTCGAGGCTAGATTATAAATACAGCCCTTAGACTGTCACAAATAGTCTTTATTGATTTGTTTACGGCAGTTGGTTTTACTATATTAATTTGAAAGAAAACAAATGTTCATATTCAATTTCTTAAGATGTTTGCTATAAGAAAACTATTCCATATATTTCATGAGATTCATCTTTTATCAATAAATATCTCTAGAATGTTTTTAATTTTTATATATTTTTTTTATTTTTAGTATAAACTGTGTTCTTGACCACAAACATGGCTGACCGCAAGGCAGAGTTGGAGCGTAAAAAGGCTAAGCTCATGGCCATTAGAGAAGAAAAGGAGCGCCGTCGAAAGGAGAAAGAACAAAAGGACGTAAGTATCAGGAGAGGAAGGGGAGACCCGAATGTTTTATTGCTAGGCCTTTAAATCAAATTTATGTTTTTTTATCATTTGAAGATGGTAGGTACTTTGTTTATATGAATGCTTCAAACATAGGCCATATGTGCATTTTATGTGTGTACATCTACATGTGTATGAATAATAATATATAAATAACATATAATTTCTTTTTGTAATTTATTTGAAAAAAAAGCCACTATTTAATTTTAGAAATGCAAATAATATCCATTCTATCATTTATTTGAGTTGTAATAGTTTTGTTTCTGAAACATCTGGGTTAACAGGAAGAGATAGGACTGCTCTCGTTGGTTCCTTCTAAAATCAACTTATCATGTATTGCTGACTATTCACTCTCTCGGCTAACTTCTTAGACTGATTGTGTGTGTGTGTTTTTTCATTTCTCGACTCCCTAAGCAAGATTGGCACAATCAATAATAATATAAAAGTATGTTTGTGGCTCCTCTGAGGTAATTTTGGGAAACTACTGGGTCTGATGCAGGGATCATTACTACCAAAACTTTCAAGAAATATTTAGTCTCTTCCTGACTTTAGATCACCCATCCTTCTCACGTTCTTCCTTCTGTACTTGCGAGCTTTGTTTAAAACTTACTACCTTGCAACCTAAACTACTCCTTGATTTGCTGCGCCAGTTGCTGCATCGTGAGTGTGTGTTCCGTACAGTTTACTATCCAGCCCATCATTTTTGAATCAAAATAATGGATTTTACAACTCATTAAAGACGAAACTAACTCATTAAAATTTCAAACAGTACTAACATTTAACCCGCCTCGGTGGCGTAGTTGGCTAATGCGCTAGTCATGTTGAACTCGACTGCTGAGGACGGGGAGATCAAGGTTCGAATCTCGGTCGGGTGAACTGGGGTCGATTATTTCTTAAATAGTTTTCCACTCTCCCCCCACGCAAATGTGGGTTCACTTCCTCTAATTAAACCTTCCCAATTCCTAATCCATTAGCGTAATTAGTACTTAAAGCATATAACCCACACGGGTATTAAGACGCGGTGCTAAATAATAAAAAAAAACTAATGTTTAACTTCCCACTTATTCGTAATAAAATTGAAACTGTATGGTCAAATTAATTAAAACCAAAATTGATCAAGTTGTATGTTGGATATTTAGCAAGGGTCTTAACTATACCACATTCGGTATTTACTTCATGTTCAGAAAGTCTCTATGTGATTAATGAGCTGGTTGAAGTACAAGCTTACAAAATAATATTTTAAGTCACATCGCTGGAGCATAAAAGCCAAGGGTCTTGGTTTTGATTCCCGGGATCGTTGGAAAAAAATTAGCATTAGTGAATTTGGGGTTTCCCCTTTCACACTGATGAATTATTGGGCAGGAGGGAGGGGATGTTGTGTATGTTCTAAATTTAAGTTAGTTTATAAAGCTTGTTCTGAAATAAATTAGTAGGTTAAAAAAATTGCACTTTGAATTTCTTTTTAAAAATAAAGTCTTAGGATCCCCTCCTCTAGTGCCCCCCTGTTACCGCCATTGCCTCTTAGCGCCCCCCTGTTACCGCCATTGCCTCTTAGTGCCCCCCACACCCCTTAGGTAAGCCCACTGTTCCTCAAGGTTTCACTGGTCTAGATGTTTTCAAGCAGAGAGTACTTGTGAGAAGTAGACACGGCTGATGGATTTTTACTTCCAGTCTGAGGATTCCTCTATACGCACAAATGTTGATCTCGATAACCAGCAAGAGCTGGACAAAGTGTTGATGTCGATGGGTCTGGACAGTGTGAACAATGTTGTGGCCAACCGGAGCAACCTTTCCTCGCTCACACCCGACCATAGCAACAGCAACACTCCTGATTCCAGTCTAGTGATCACCACCACTCCTGCGAGCAACTTTAGGTACATTACAATCTCTCACCTTTATCACTGGCCAGACCGGCTTCTGTGGACGCATGGTATAAGGCATCACTCTTATGTTAGTCTAGACTGCCAATGACTTGGAGATCGAGGTTCGAATCCTGGTTGGGTGTACTGAGGGTGGTTTTCCCTAAATGGTCTTCCACTTTACCTCCACCAGACTTCCTCTAAATTCAACCTTCCTCAGCCCATTTTTTTTAGGACCAGATAAATTATTTAAACGGATAAGTTCACATTTTTTAAATGTTCTGTAATAATATTGTAAATTTATTGATTTATTTTAAAAAGTAATTTTTTTAGTGTCAATTGTTTCGCAATTATCCCTTAAGATGCAAAGTTTTAAATATTTGTGTTTTCATTTCCATTATAATTTTAATACATTTGAATATATAATTTTTACCTTTTGGATTCAAATAAACCATTTATTCTCGAAGGTAGCAGTTCTATCATGACTGATTCTTCTATGGCCCTAACTTTCAGAGTTCAGGGAAGGTTTTTTTTTATATAACATTTATTAGGGTCACTAATAGTTTAGTAGTAAAATAAATAACTAATAGTAATCATAAGTTTAAATTGTTTAACTGTCCCAACTTAGCTTGAATGCTTATTGCTTCACTTAAAACTGTCTTAATTATTTCCTTTAAAAGTAGTTGAGTACACTAGATCAGCCATTTATTATTTTCTTTAGTCGGCTAATTGCAAGTTTACAAATATTGGATGATTGAAAGAATTTGCTGTTGAGTTAACAGTCGGCTGGCTTGACCTCTTCGGTTGTCCCCAAACATAACCGTTTCTTGTTCAGTTAAACAAAATAAAAAGTAGGATCCTTCCCGACACAAGTTAGTCTGTAAACTCAGCTAACAATAAACTGGTCGGTGACCTGGCGGTCTAGGGGTAAGGTGTCAGACTTCTGTGCTGGCGGCCGGGGTTCAATCCTCAGTCGCGGCAAAGATTTTTCTGATTACCAAACCCTTCCTTCACCTCTGACTAGACATCTTGTGAATGTGGGGAATGCCAGGCCTCCACCGTGGTTCAGATTCCACGTTAAACTGTAGGTCCTCCATTTCATCTCACAATCACCCTACCATTACACATTAGCGTAAGTGCGTATAACGCGAACGGGTAGTAAGACGCGGTGCTAATAATAATAATAATAACAATAAACTGAGTTAGCTTATAACCTGAATGAGTATGTAGTAAGCCGCGGTGCTAAAGAAACAACCGAGTTAACGGGCTCCCGGCATATGTTCAACGCAAGGAGCTTGTGTTTGTGTAGCAAGAAGAGGAACGTAAGTCTTACCGTGGTGAGTGTTCAGAGTACCAACATACCCCCTCGGGAAATGGTGACCTACACCAAACAGACCCAGACTGCCCATGGGGGGCACGAGAGAGACGGTGAGTAAACAACTTATGTACTTATAGAAACCAAGAACTTTTAAAACACAAGTACCAACTTTTTATCATACTTGTGTCTGCAATAAAATATTAATAGTCTCATTAATAAAGCCTGGTTTAGTTGCAGATTTTATCCACTTAAGGTGGGAATGTAAGGAACGGGAAAAAAAGTTTTTTTTTTAAAGTTTTTTATTTATTCAAAAGAACTCAATTTTCCAGTAGAAACATAGTTTAATTTTCTTCATACCCACTTCGGTGGCCACATGGTCTTACACCATAATCTTGTGTTGGACTAGATTGCCGAAGACACGTAGATCGAGGCTCGATCCCCGTCAGGTCCACTGAAGGGGTTTTTTCCTCAATGGTTTTCTACACGTTCCATGCAAATGCGGGTGCACTTTATCTCAATTAAACTTTCCTAATCCCTACCACATAAGTGTAATTAATACATGGGTATACAACCTGAACGGGTAGTAAGACGCGGTGCTAAAAAAAATCGTATGGTAATCTCAACAGTTGTTGAATATCTCTCAGGGGTGTCCTGAAATTTAATGACAACTTTTTCTCTTCATTTAAAAAGTGTCTCATCTAATGCCGCTATGCTCATGAGAGATATTCAACAACTGTTGATATCACCATGTAAAGAAAATTAAACTTTATGTTTTTACTGGAGTAATATTTTAGTTATTTTGGATAAACATAAATGTGTGAAAGTAATTTTAAAAGTAATATTAATTGTATTAAAAATCGATTTATATTTAAGATGCTGTAGATACAAATATTCATTGATTATACTTATATATTATTGAACACTATTAGCAAATATATTTCTTTCCATTTTCTCAGATAGAATAAATTTTATAACAAAAAAAAAGTCTTTACTAAGAATTAATGCTTTTGGAAACTTTTAAAGTCAATATTTCTGACAGCAATATATATATTGACTTATAGAAAATATTTAGACAAGCTGTTTAAAATGTTATGCTTCTTGAATTATTTTACGCAGGTCAATGCAAAATTTACACTAACCAATTCAAACAATGTTTTTAACTCTTAGAGAACTGTAGAATGGGGGAACAGTTGTATTTCTTTGCATCAATCACATCTCTAGCGGGTTTTTTTCCCTCATAATATAACTAGTTTTCAGTTTTAAATGATAATGGTGGTTTAAAAAAGTGTAGCAACATATTTTTTTTATACTGCTTGGTATTAAAAAAAATTTGGCAAGCTGGGTGAAGTGGCGCTCCTGTCTCTACCGTAGCACAATGGGGATTGTTTTTGCCATTTCATTATCTCAAATTGTTGATAGAAAATAATACTGGAGAATCTCTTTATGGTTTCACCTTCTTTTGTTAGGTTAGATAGTTAAAAGTTGTTGATAATCAGTAAAAATAATTAACAAGTATACATTTTCCAAAAAAATTTAATACTTCAGAATTTGTCAATTGGCGCACGTCAATGAATTTTTGTGTTTCTGTACACTGGTATTTGAATATTGCAAATTTTCTTAGTTCTCGTGTAAAATTTAAATATCTCTTTTGTTTTTTTGCAATATGAAGTTAATTTATTTCATGTTTTTTTTAAATCGACATAAAAAATGTATCACTATGAAATAAGTTTGTGTTACTTTGTTGCATGCCCTATAATTTTCATACAGTAACAACTTCCGCTTCGATTCATGTTTCTCTGTAATGAAACTCTGGAATGATACTACTAATTTTGATCTTGTTTATTTCTTATTGCAGTACTGTAGCCATTTATTTTTATATCATATTTTTTTTATATTCAAAAATAACATCTTAATTTAGTCTTCAAATATTTCCCATAGTTCCATAATTCCTTCAGTCAGAGTTGTTGTGGAGACCTACATATTCTGTGAATGCGGTTTGCTTGCAAGTTTCAGCTTTATTGCTATTTATTTATTTTTAGTATTGATTACAGTTATTTTTAGTTGACTGTTTTTTTTTTTTGGTAAAATAAATACTTTGTGTATTGGCTGATGCGCATTGTGGCTCAATTACGGCTTTCAACTTTAATTTCTCACTTTACAAATGCTGAAATGATTATCATTTATGAAACCAATTTAATGTTTTTTTAGAAAATCTTTTAAATTCTATCCTTTGCTCACAGTAGTTCATATTTGTTTATATAATTTATTTAAAATATACAAATGCATCCTTGAGTTATTATATTATAGTTGTGCAAGTAGTCATTTTCAGTTCAAGTTTAGATCAAAGACAGTTATAGCCGAGCTCAAGTAGTGTTTCAACTAGAGTTTGAATCAAGTTTTCAAGTATAGTTTAAAATGAGATCTAGATTAGATAAATCAGAGTTTGAATCTAATTATAGTTGTGTTAAATCAGAGTTTGAATCAAATTTTCAAGTATAGTTTGAAATGAGATCTAGATTAGATAAATCAGAGTTTGAATCTAATTATAGTTGTGTTAAACTAGAGTTTGAATCAAATTTTCAAGTATAGTTTGAAATGAGATCTAGATTAGATAAATCTGAGTTTGAATCTAATTATAGTTGTGTTAAATTAGAGTTTGAATCAAATTTTCAAGTATAGTTTGAAACAAGCCTTATATGAGTTAAATCAGAGTTTGAATGTAGTTTTAGTTGTGTTATATTAGAACTCTAATTTAGTTTTAATCTAGTTCAAGTAGAGTTTGAAACGAGTTTTAATTGAGCTCAAGGTTTCAACTGAGTTTTGAGTCAAGTAGTACTTATAGAGTTATATTGTTACTACAAGAATTTAAAGTTTGATTTTATCAGTAAATTTATGTCAAACAATAAACACATACTTTTTATATAACTTTTTTTTTATAAAAATAATTTAGTGGATATAAATATGTATCCTTAACTATATTTAATATTGGTGAGTTAATTAAACATAGTTTTAAATTTGACAAAACCATAGCTTGAGGAGCCGTTCCTTATGAAATACTATCTTAAAACTGAATTACATTATTCAAACTCGTGATTTTGGGTTAAGTTTGAACAACTAATAAAATTTGAACTGTACACAGAATTTTTGAGAACTTGCACATCCCTAATGTAATATTGTATTGTATATTTTAGTTCCATATTCTAAGATCTAACAAACTCTTTTTTAATATTAGAAAAATAAACACTAATAGTTCTGACAGTTTGAATAATTATATTTAACACCTTTTTTTCAAAATTTTGATGTTTAAAAATGTTGGTTATTATCTTTGGTTGGATGGAACACATTTTACAAAGTCTTGAGATTGATAATATTGATTTGAAATTTTAATGTTTGTAAAAATTATTATTTTGTTAAAACCACATTTTATGGAAAAGGGATTATAAAAAATCTGACAAAGTTAATTATTTATTAGCAACACAATGACTTTCCTAAACAATTAAATGGCATCATCACATAAGTAGACTACTTACTCTAGAAGCCCTTTTGGCACGACTCTAATTAATTTTTTTTATTATTATGTGTATAAACTAATTAATAAATATCAATCAAAAGAAAATAGTTTTCCATGAAAAAGAAATACTGAATAATTAAATTAATTACAGATAATAGGTTATAAGTAGCTTCACATTTTATGTTTCACTTTATGTGAAATGAATGATTTTCTACTTGTTATATTATTTTAACATTTTTAAACTATCTAAAATATTTATTGTCTCTTTGCTCCATTGCTACGATTACAAACGGATGCCATATTTTCTCTTATGTGGGAAACCGTAGCTAAAACTTTGTAATTGGAACATTAGATACAGCCTTGAACGTTAAATACCTTACAGAGGTTATCATTTAAAAACATTAATCAGTTGACCTTTGGTTAAATTTGCTAATAACAACAAACATCTAAAAATATTTTTCAATCTTTGTTGTCAACCTTTAGATTTTGCTTATTATAATTTGTAAAGTAACATTATTTACTATATATATTTTGATCCTGAGAACATTACCATTATGTTTCTTTTACATAAAAAAAAAAACTTGTCACTGAGGGGTTGTTACATAATTTAATTTGTTTTTCCAAAATTTTCCGAGTGTTTTAAACCGTGATGACATGACAGATGCAGTGACTGCAAACTTTTTTCGAAAGGTTAGGCCACTCTGGGTACATATCCACAGATAAAGGCCAAAGTTTCACTTGTTTAAGCTGCGTTCCCCTTTGTAACATACTGCAATGCAACCCTCAAAACTCAAGTGTGTCTCTCCTTACATTTGCGTAGTACCTGCCTACTTTCTTCGTGTTTTATTTATGAATGTGTTCCTTTCTGTAATTCCATGTGTACCATAGCGAGGAGATATTAATTCTCATAGTTACGAAAGTGTACCTTCCTGTATTCTCATTTGTGGTCATCATTCACCGTGAAGTTCAGAATCGATCGCTCTACACTGCATCTAAAACTATTATTAATTCCTTAAGTATTTAACTACATTAGAGTCGCGGTTATCTGAGTGGGATCAAGATGGCCTCAGACAACCAATAAAATCTCTTGACTAAACTGAACATTGTAACATACACTACACTAAACTCTCAAAATTTTTAAACAAAAATTACATCAAATAAATACGCTGCAGCCTCAACATTTGGGGGCAGGAAACTAACTCGATTAATTCGAGCAACAGACAATAATATTTACCTCACCACAATACATGGAAACGAGTCACCAGGTGATTCACTCCGCTATTTATACTAGGCGGTTTAAGTTGGGGACGTAGAGTACGTGAGAAAAGGATATGGTTTTTGTAGTTTTTGTAGCAAATCATTTTTGTGGCCAAAATAGAACATATAAAGAGTATAATTTTATACCTGTCATGAGCATAGCGGTATTAGATGACAAACTTTTTAAAGGGAGATAAAAATAAACATTGAAAGGAATTAAGGGAGTCATTAATTAAAAAAAACTACATAATTTTGTGTTTTGTTGTGTTTTAATTGCGCATTTCGAGGCCTACGATTTTTCGCTAAGTGTGTAGTCCTTGCCCTTCTATCCTTTCGATGTTTAATTCAATGAAACTGTTTGGCACCATTTTTTTAGTTAAATGAAGAGGAAAAGCAGTCACTTGACAAATATTCAAAAAATTGTTGAGGTCACCGTGTAAAGAAAATTAAACTTTTGGTATATACTGAAGCAATCTTTGATTTATTTTACCAAAAAAAAGTTTTGCTTTAAAAACTACAAAAATACCTTTTCTCGTGTCCCCTACATCCCTGCCTTAAAGTAAATCATTTCCTAGACAATTCTCACAAAACATAAATTGTGTTACCCCCTCATATAGTCGGGACTCTTAAATGTATATATTAATACTTATGACAGGTCTATTCCTTTTGTCAGTGAACTTAGACCACCAAAGCGCCCTGCCTCCTCCTTCAGCTCCCAGAATGTTCTTCTTTCCTTCAAGTCGTCCAATATTTGAATCCTCCTTCTTCCTAAGCTGGGTAAATTTAAATTTATTTTGATTTTTTTTTAAATTTCACCATTTACATTCTATCACAACGCTATGTGGACTCTTTTCACACGGTGTGTGACACTGGTTCAAGTCTCCGGTCTCCTAAGTCATATAACACATACAAGTCGTTATTATCATTGATTTCAACCCATAATATTCGACTTGTTCTAGTAACATTTAGACTCTGTGGATAGGAGATGCCCAGCGTTAAAAATATGTGTAATTATTGTATTTTGGTTGTTAACTGTCCCTTACTAAATAATATTTAATAAACATTGAACGGTCCTAACTACAAAGAGTCTCACCATACATTCGCCTATATCTGGAATGATCCAACATGGTTTAATCAGGTAACCTCACGTATTTAGTCCTTACACCTCAAGTAAAATATTAATACCCCCAATTGGCCACCCACTTTACATTTCCCATACTCATCTTACTAATTAACTAACTCTCTAGCTGTAATGAACTCAAAAGCTCAATGACCACCAGACCCTCAAGTGCGTCATTCACACCCATTTCAAGACACCTCCTCTCCCCTAACTAGACACCGAACCTTCAATTCCACTGCCACAATTATCCTCCTGTTGACGCCTCGTCCTACCAAGAAGTATTGCGTGTATCTTCGTGTCTCCCAACTAAAACGTTGTGTACACGACACATGACCACCCCACCTCAGCTCGCACGTCTGGATTATCCTTAATATGTCCGCAGATGCCTACATACCATGAAGTTCTTCCTTGTGTATAATCATAACTAACCTTTTAGTGAATAAAATAACCTATCCACAGTTCAAATCATAACACAAGTTTGAACAGTTAGCTATAGAATCAGAGGTATAGTGATCAACCTCTGGCCATAGTTTAGTCAGTTTTCTACACACTTATACGAAAGAAGAGGCCTAATATGTCTCAAGACTTGATCTAATGTGTTTTTTTTGTGCTTTAATTTTTAACTTCTAAGGCCCACATTTCTCATATAAGTATCCGTTCGCCTTTCAATGTTTATTAAATACAGCCATTTGGCACCAATCTTCCCTTCATTAAATAGTCCATTGTTCCGAGACGTGGCTGTGTTGGGCTATATTTGAGAACACCCTCCTACTCTCTAGTGGAGCCTTGTGCTGACCCCGATGTCCCTCCTGTCCCCTAAAGTTGTTTTCCCCTCCTGATCTGATTATGTTGTCATCACCATGTCTTCACCACCTTGTATACAAGGATCATCTTCTTCGTCTTCTCCGCTCAAAGGCTACTACGAGGACTGGTGGCGGCCTCGCAAAGGTGGGTGCTCCTTCAATTCTAGCTCTAGAAATGTGCTATAAGTGTGTGGGGAGGAATGCACAGAGGCTCTCTTGCATGCGTCACACAACACAGGGACACGCGAGGACTAGTAGTAACCGTGCCACAAACATTTGATTGATTGATACAAATTAAAGATTTCACTAAGGAGGATGCAAGGGAAGATGAGGTAAGGTCAGACATTTTACAGTTTAAAAAAAATAAATAATCATGCAACTCTCGAATCCTTAAGGATATTTAAGATTCAAGAAAACCCACTTAGTGTGTTGTGTGTTTAAACACGCTCCTCTCGTGTTGGACTAAACTGCCTAAGATGCGGTGATCAGGGTTCAATCCCGGGCGGGTGCGCTGAGAGTGGGTTTTCCTAATTGCCTTTCCACTCTCCTTCCATGCAAATGCGAGTGCATCCTTTCAACTAGATTTTCCTAATCACTAAACTATTAATGTAATGAGTACATAGGTGTGTAACCCGAATGGATAGTAAGACGCAGTGTTAACAAATATTCAATAATTCGAGAAAATATTGGATTTGAGATTTGAAAATGATAAAAAAAAAAGTTTTAAAATTTTGATTGATTAATCTTACACTTTACTGAATATGTTTACTATTATAATGAATTAATTTCAGCATTTAGCAAAATATGTTCACAAGTTAGTTATCGTTCTGTCATATTCCCCTTTGCTCGTATCTTCATAATTTTTTCCCAAGATTCGTATTCGAAAGTAAAACGAAGATCCAGCTTCATTGAATAATGGATCCAACCCATAGCTACGAAAATTTGTTTTGATCAAAATAAAATATATTGCTAAGTGGATAAGTTTAGTTTTCTACATACACTGTGCACCGACAAATATGCCAATTGTCTGAAATTCATAAAGTCCTTTTACCAAGGGAAATGGTTGCCACCATAACCCAATTTGAGTAATTAACTGTACTTATACTGTAACTAGAGTAGTAACTGTACAGACATCAACAAGGAGGGACCCGCCTCGGTGGTGTAGTTAGCTAACGCGCTAGTCATGTTGAGCTCGACTGCCGAGGACAGAGAGATCGAGGTTCAAATCTCGGTCGGGTGAACTGGGGGTGGTTTTTATTAAATGGTTTTCCACTCTCCACGCAAATGCGGGTTCACTTCCTCTAAATTCAACCTTCCCAATTCTTAATCCATTAGCGAAATTAGTACTTAAGCGTATAACCAGAACAGGTATTAAGACGCGGTGCTAAATAAAAAAATAAAAAAACAAAGAGGGGGGGTACAAAACCTCATCAATAAACTGCCGAGTCTGTCATTTGAACTGTGCAGCTGCAACATGAACTAGTTCTTCAACTCATGAGGATTGATGGCACTGCACTGAGGAGTGTAAACTGCTGAATATGGTTTGACGGTTTCAATTTGTAAATTAATTTAACAATACCTATAACCCTAGAAGCAAAGCCTTGACACTCGTCACTTACTTGAATATGACCACCTGCGGTATAAAGTTCTCGCAACAATAATCGAAACACAGGCATTATTGGTCTCTAACCTAAGGCATG
Source organism: Timema californicum (assembly GCA_902141385.1). Taxonomy (NCBI): domain Eukaryota; kingdom Metazoa; phylum Arthropoda; class Insecta; order Phasmatodea; family Timematidae; genus Timema; species Timema californicum. Next base: position 109,887 of record CABFOW010000267.1, read on the forward strand.
ACTCAAACAAAAGCTCCGCCAAATTATGAACGCACCTATACAAGAAAATATTATTAAGTCCACGAATTTAGTCACTATATTCAAACTACCACCCCCTCCCCCCGAGGACAAGGCAGGAAGGAACAAAAAGGGACCAACAAACAAATATTAACATCTTATCAATGTATGCTTTGTGCATAATGAAATTTGAACAGGATTTTTCGACCCGCTTCACTTCAGTGGCCGAATGGTCTTAAGACGTCACTCTCATGTTAGACTGGTCTGCTGATGACGAGGAGATTGGGGTTCGAATCCTGGTCGGGTCCATTGAGAGTGGTTATTCCTAAATGGTTTACCACTCTCCTTCCACGCAAATGCAGGTATACTACCTCTATGATGCTTCCTTACTCATCCTTACCCCATTGTAGTACTTATCATGTATACATATAACACCCGCCTCGGTGGCGTAGTTGGCTAACGCACTTGTTGTGTTGAGCTTCTCGACTTCTGAGGATGGGGAGATCGAGGTTCGAATCTCGGTCAGGTGAACTGGGGGTGGTTTTTCATAAATGGTTTTCCACTCTCCCTCCACGCAAATGCGGGTTCACTTCCTCTAATTCAACCTTCCCAATTCCTAATCCATTAGAGTAATTAGTACTTAAAGCGTATAACCCGAACGGGTAGTAAAACGCGGTGCTAAATATTAAATTATACGTATAATCTGAACAGGTAGTAAGACGTAGGGATTAAAAAACAGAACTTTTCCTCTTTATTTAAAAAGTTTCTAATAAAATGCCAATTTACCCGTGACAATTACTTAAATTACTTTGCATAGATAATGAAACTCAATGTATCCACTGAAAGCATAATTTATTTCGTCCAAAAAGTTTTTTTGTTTATAAAAACTGCAAAAATACTGACCTTAACTTGCGTTCTCTTTCATCCTAACTTGATTCAATATTCAAACCAAGAATCAATCAAATCGATAAAAAATTAATGATCTTTAGATTAAGCAATTTCGGCTTAAGTTTGTCAATCTCATTATGAGTTATAATTATTTTTAAGAAACATAATTCATATTCTAAATATGGAGCCATTTATCCACAGCTGTGAAAATGTGACACTGAATCAAAACAAATTTTTTTTCTATATGTGTGTTTAATAATGCATGTTTAGTAAACAGGGAAATAGCACAATGTCATATGTAGAATAAATTTACACATTTATTTTGTTGATGATAGGTATAGTTGTCTTCCAGATTAAACCACACACTCTTCTAGCATTATACATTCTACATTTTCTATATACACTTTGTTTAACTCTCAAAGGTAGCAAGCTTACAATAACGAATTACACTACTGGTGTAGAATATACAATACATAGTGTAATTTGTTTAGGCAAGACTTACATTTAAGAATAAACAGAGTGTACATATTTGTGTCTTAGTAAGTTTATAAGATGTATTTGGTGTTATTTGTACAACTATCAATGGCGCCGACTTCAGATAACTTTTTGAGGGTCATGATTAACTGGTAACTGGCGCTGTTTTCGGAATGTGATCTTACTTCTAATCACAACTACTTTTTCCATTCCTTCGGGAACTTGTGAATTATCACAAATAAAATAAAAATAAATGTACTGATAATTTATGTATGCTATTAATCGTGACACGACGACGACAGAACTGAAAACTGACCGACTCGGACACTGCACGACATTACATTATAAGGTGGAACAAATCGAAAAATCTCATATTGAGAAATTATAACAGTGACTTCATCCCTTGAGGTTGTTGTTAAACTAACACTATCGAGTGTTGACGTCTGAATCAATACTGCGATATTATTCAATAACAGCGTTCAATTTCGGGCACTTTAAGATTGTGCTGTTCGCGAACGTACCCTACAGCTATTTATGTGTGAACCAGGCAACTTCCAAGGAAGATTCCATAAATGGTTCAAAGTGCGAATCATTTTTAAAAACCAACAAACACTTGTATCTTGAAACACATTTGTCAACAAATGGTTGCACACATGAATAAAATGCAGACATGGAGTATTTTTGGGGCGGTGAAATTGCACTATGTGTCTGCTTGGCAATTTTTTGTGTGGGCGAAAGAAAATCACCCCTAAGGTCGGCGCCACTGACATATGTCATAAGTATATTAAGACTTATCTATATAGTATGAATAGAACCATTCAAAACATACTTGACTTGTTTGTCTCAGACAATGAACGATACATATTTCTTATATTTTTAATGCGGTAGTTCTGTTGTAGTTCTAACTTTTAATTTTCAGTTTTCAAACATTTTTTTGAGGTGTTTAGTAATTAAAGTTGCAAGAAATTACTGGAGGGGGGGGG
>CABFOW010000267.1:112257-126344 GCA_902141385.1 Timema californicum
GGGGGGGGGGGGGGGGGGTAAACTAACTAAAGAAATATGTTTAAACAAATATCATGATACTAAACAATTTATCTAGTTTCAACCTTTTTGAAAATATAATTAGAAATTGGTAAAGACTGCTCAGCATCGAAATGGCGGTAACTGACAGCGGGTAGAAGATTTTTTATTGCAAATATTGGTTGAATATCACTAATGTAAACCTATTTAAGAATTATAATTATTACCTTAAGTATTACTTTATAATTGGTTTTTTCGCAGCTAAGTTAAAAGAACAAAAAATATAAATAAAGTCAAAATGGTTTTTATTTCACAGTTGTGGCACAAGAAATTTATATCAGTACCGTAATTGAAACAATTTTCGAAGTATCAAGTTGTGATAAAATATTATTCAAATTGTTCCATAAAAATACCTTTTATAAATGCTGATTAAATATAATATATACATAGCTTAAAATAGTTATCTTATTGCTTAGCAAAAATGTTGTATTGTGTTGGCTATATAATTAATGCGATATGAAATTCCACATTTTTAATTCTTATATTACTTAATCATAAAATAATTGACCTATGCCACTTTAGTCAAATAACATTTCAATTTAAAGTTAGAGAAAGATTTTTCAAAAAATCTATCTTATATACTGAAGTATTAATATTACTTTTTAATGGTCTATTAAAGTGTATTGTAAGGTTTTGTTATTTATTTTCTAAAATAAAAATAAAGTTGTTGGTTTTATTATAATATATAAACCTACATAAAAATCTAAAATACATTTTATTTCCAATATTTGAATGGATTGGAACTCGATTTTTATTTTACACACCATAACACCATGAATTGGAATGGCATTGAATATATTTATAAAGACAGGGAAAACCTGGAAAAGTCTCACTGAATTTTTTAAGTTTTGTAGCTGCCCTGTTATAGCACAAATAGATAGAACAATTTATAATTTCATATTTCCTCTATTTTCTTATTTCAAAGGTGATTCAAACCATATTGGTCTGATAAATCTTGTTAGCATAGATCTTGTGTTGTTTCTTTTAGTCTAGAAATGTGAGGTGTCATTTCACGGTCTTTTAATTGAACTTAAATAAACCGGACCATATCATAAATTCTTCTTTTTTTTTTAATCCTAATTGTTTTATTAACGAATTTAGCAGCTAAAGTTTAATATTGGGAGGTGACCTGGCGGTCTAGGGGTAAGGTGTCAGACTTCTGTGCTGGCGGCCGAGGTTCAATCCCAGGTCCCGGCACAGATTTATCTGATTACCAAACCCTTCCTTCACCTCTGACAAGACATCTTGTGAATGTGAGGAATGCCAGGCCTCCACCGTGGTTCGGATTCCACGTTAAACTGTAGGTCCTCCATTTCATCTCACAATCACCCTACCATTACACATTAGCGTAAGTGCGTATAGCCTGAACGGGTAGTAAGACACGGTGCTAATAATAATAATTTAATATTGGAGTCCATGGGATAACTTATACCAAATACTTTATACAGGGCTAGAGGATCGAAGGTACTTGACATGTGGGGGATATTTATTGCATTGGATCATAATATAAAGTTGAATCTGTATTCAAGGCAGCGAAGTTTTATTAATAAACCTCAATTGGCAAACTTGAGGGGCATAAAACATAAACAAAAAAATTGTTTTTAAGTTGGCACTGTAAATGTTACTGCACACTAGGGTGTATCTCGAGCGTTTATTTTATTTAAAGCTGGAAACTAAATATACTTATGGAAACGGCCGTCATGTCAATTAAATATTGTTAAAATATGACAGCTTGGCGCGGGAATCGAACCCGGCACATTTGTCTTAGAGTGCCATTGCTCCGCTCACTGATCTATCCAGGAAGCGTCCCGTGCTCAGGGTCATTATTCACTCATAATTTAGGGCGGAATCTGGGGTGTTTGTGTGACCTGAGCAGCTATTTTGGAGCTATTATTGGACCACAATCACAGAGTGCCGCCATGCATACAGGATTATATTGTATAGGGTTGATGATATATTCCTGGATAGCACAGTGGTACAGCATTGGCGCATCAATACAAAAATACCAGGCTCAATTCCAGTGTCCACGTGTCATTTTACATCTAAATTTTATTTGATTTGATTTGATTTTCCTGCCTACGAATTGAGCGACGACGTAAAACTGGGCATTATGACCATTAAGTGCCTATCTCACAGGGATAAAAATATTGTCTGATTCGGCAGCTTGCACAGAATATGTAAGTTTCGTTTAGCAACGTCTTGACAAAGTATATTTAACTATATTTTTTTTTATCGACAATTAAACTGAATTATGTCTCCCTCTATCCACTCTCATAGATTTATTTAGTCAACAGGATTGTATTTCACTAAATAAGTTATACAATTGTTTTTGTAACATTAACTTGTGTGAACTTATTTATTATTGATCACTAAACTTGCACACCTTTATTAACATTGTTTAACCCAAGTGTTTATATTATATTAGACTAACATTGAGGACTACCATAATCTTTATGTTGGTATTTATTGTGATTTTTTTTTCAAACCAAATTTAGATTTTAGTAGTTTCTTCAAAATTGAGGAAAAGTAATGATATTTCCAAAAATCTGATACAATTTGTTCATTGTTTCATTAACTGCAGTACTATACTTAACATGAATCATTTAACTTATATTTTCATCAATAGTCTTTATTTTGCCACTAATCATTTTGTAGCACGTTTGTTTTCTGTTTTTTTTCCCCCTTTCCCAACCCAGCTCACGCATTCGACTACTACGGTAAGTTATGATTTTTTTTGGTTATATTATTTATAATTATTTTGAGAACTTAAATGCTTTACTAATAGGTATGCCAAGAATTAAAATAATTCACTTATTTTAAGATTTCAAAAATTACATGCATCTCATATAACTATTATATTAATTTTGCCATTATACCATTTTCCCATTTTATAGATGTGTTAAATGATAAGTTTAAGGGGGGAAATAATAATTTTATAATGCGAGGGCTATTTACTAAATACTCGGCCATCTGTTGCTGAACATCTACAGTGTCCTGTCACCACTTGCGCGCTCTAATATTCAGTTGGATAGGCTTCTGGTTTGATTTAGTTCCACAGCGCTCTATTCGACACAACGTTTGGACGATTTATTTGCATGGATTCGCACAGGTCTTTGTGTCTACGAAGTTTATTGAAATTATATGGTTTCCTCACTCTGTTAGTGTAAATATGCGGATAGTCCCAATGGGTATTAAGATGTGCACGGAAATTAGAATAGCAAAACTATTTTTATTTTATTATTGCCATCTAATAAAACTCAATAACTGCGAAGGTCTGGTATCAATTCAATCTATAATGATTTAAAATGGGGTGGATTGAAATAAACGATTACATTTAAACTAAATTAGTAATTAGTATTGAATTTGTCCTGCAATACTTGAAGCTATTTATTTTCATTATTTTAAGAATAAAATGGCTTATCGAGGTGTAATTACTGCAATCACCCCTTTTTTTAATACTCGCAAATGACCAACTTTCGAAATTGGGATGATAAAAATACATAAAAAAATATTTTTGATTATTATTTTTACTTCAATTCAAAGGATAAATTTGGACTAATAATAAATTAACTCTTTATCAACAACTTTGTGAATGTAAAAGAAAAAACTAACCATAAGACATACTTTGTGCAGATTAGATTTAAAATATCAAATCAATTTTTGTAGCATAAAACAGCTAGTCTTTATGGCCAAAATTTGCCACCGAATAAAGATTATATTATCTTTATACAACACTAGAATACCCAGCATTTCTTTGGTCGAAACAGAAGAAAATATCTTCATATTATATATTCTTACCTAGTTTGTGATACATTTTAAAAAATTTAGTCAAAAATTAAAAATTCAAGCTTCTAAGTGCACATGTTTTTGCACAGGCTAATAATTTTAAAATTTCAGCCCTCCGTGTGCAGTAAATATTGCGCAATACCCATGACAGACAAACAAACTCTTAATTTTATTAATATAGATTATATATTCTTAGATTTATTTTGAATCACCTTAAATAAGTAAAACTAATTTAATGGTATGATGGTAATACCAATTTTTTAATGCATGTTCACCTATCTCATATAATTAATTTAAAAACTATGCATTCAATAACATTGATGGTTTTACCCACTTAAATATTGTAAATAGTTCACCGGTGCTTTGCAAACAAGTTTTTGTGTTTAGCTCAGTTGCTAGTAAAACAAGCCGTGCGTCACACGCCAATGAACAACTTTTAAAGAGGGACAGTAATAGTAACTCTGTCTCACTTCTGAGTTATTTTTTAAGTATCGCTCAGAATTTAGCCACCTCTAAATTTATTTATTTTTCTATTTTTTATATACTTAAATTATTTCCCTTGGCATCCCTAACTGTTGAATTTTCTGTGTACTGCCATTATTTTTAGATTTTAAGGCTTGTTTTCTCTTCATATCGAGGTTAACCTGACACCCATTCCGTCTCTTGAATTTAATTTTATTATAACTTGTTCTTTTTTTGTTTATCCATACTCTTGCATTTTGTTGCATTTTATTTGTGTTTCTTATGATATTATTTTGGTTAAACGAAAATGTATAATCTGTGTTTGGAAACTGTTCAACGCATCTTACAGAGACTCTTGTGCGCTTGAATTGACTATTATCATTGGCTTTTTTTAAAAAAGAAAATGTTGTGCCATAGAAACATTTAGTATCATTCTACAAAATAGTTTTAGTGTATTGATTTCACTTGAGGTTTTTAACGAGTTACGAAAAGATGGCACATAATGTTGGTTCCGATTAGCACTTGACACTTTTTTTTATATCTAAACTTGTAAGGTGTATTTGCGTTTGTCACCCCTAAGTGAAAAGATCACTCTTCTCGGGGGTGCATATAGTTTGTCATTGCCTATCAATTGGGACGGCAGAACTTGCATAGTTTGGGTTTGGCGCAGATAAAGTATTTAGTGTGTTGCTTTTGTCACCTATACTAGTTTTAAAATGATCATGTTGGGCTCGTATTTGCCATGGTTTAATTTAAACTTATTTAGGAAATTAATCTTAGCTAAATCAAGGCCTAGATTTTGACGTGTCATCACATACAATACTCATAAGTGCGTAAACTCTGTTCATGATCCCCTGGTTGTAGAAATGTATATTTTATAGGTAATTCTTTTTAATAACTTTTGATTTTTAGGTAATATATTCTTGGTTTTAATAATTTTTAAGCATATTATTTATGTTTTGTGAATGCATGAACACTCAAACATAAAACTTTTCATCAAACCGCTGTTGGATTGATAATATACTGTAGAATTCAAAATAAGTTTTGATATTATTTGCTTGAAAGGGTTGCGTTGGAAAGCGAGGGAGGGTGGGATTATAAGATATAAAGCAGGTATTTGTAAATCAACGTGTTCACGTCAAGCGAATGCAGACATTTAAGTTGTTGCAGATGTATTTTAGGTTCCATTTAAAAGTACATGTTCGACACTCTTGGATTAGTTTTAGTAAATTCAAAGAATTTTTTTATTGTTAATGTCGTTAAGTTGGTCTTCCCCCCTCTTCCTCCCTCCAACCCCCGCCCCCCCCTCCAAAGTTCGTTACAACTTATTTTTCCTCAAATATTTTTTACCCCAATATTATTGCATTCATATCAGTTCCTTTTTTTTTTTAACAGTTGTTACAAATGAGCTTAATGGATGTCATGAAATAATAATACATACATTTTTGACAATGATTTAGAGCATAATGTAGTTAGTTAGTTATAATAATTTTATCCAGAAATTATGTCGGTAATTTAAATGCATTGGACATTTTGTAGAGGGATTAATTTAATTTGCCTTCCTATCCCTTGCCTATCTATCCTCCCTGTTGAGGTTTATCAACATCTGACATTTTTTTAAATAATATGCGCTCCTTACGAGATAGTTTGTACTTGGGTCCATAAATATAGCTAACCTTGATAATCACAAGTATTGCCACATTAACTTCACAAAAAATAATTATCAACACTGATTATAAATTCAATTACTAGACTAGTAACCTCAGTATTGTTGGATAATATGAACGTTTCCAACTGTATTTGAAACTCGTCTCGCACTGTAGAAGACACGTATAGTATGATCTCGGTAGGAAGAACAGTAGAAGTTAGTTACTCTGCTTACTAAAACAATTTTAATATATTCATACGTCAAATCATGTTATCAGCAGCTGTCACTTTTGATAGGTATTATCAACACCTATAGAATAACATAAAAAGTAACCCGCCTCGGTGGCGGCGTAGTCGGCTAACGCGCTTGTCGTGTTGAGCTCGACCGCTGAGGACGAGGAGATCGAGGTTCGAATCTCGGTCGGGTGAACTGGGGGTGGTTTTTCCTAAATGGTTTTCCACTCTCCCTCCATGTAAATGCGGGTTAACTTCCTCTAATACAACCTTCCCAATTCCTAATCCATTAGAGTAATTAGTACTTAAAGTGTATAACCCGAACGGGTAGTAAGACGCGGTGCTAAATATTATTAACATAAAAAGTAAAATTTTATCAATGTTGGTTGCAAATAAATTTGTTTGTATTTTCTCTACTGTTCTTCCAACCAGAATCAGGCTATATAGTAACACGGCTCATGGTCAGACCAATGTTGTTGGTGATGGTGTCATTATGAGCACATCAAACTCACAAGCAATTATAACAAGGCCGCTAACCTGGCTAGCGGGCGGGAATGCATACCTGCAATGACTTGACATCGGGCTTTAGAAGATAGTAAATAATAAAATAAATTAGTAATTTCATTTAAATAGATGTATAAAAATTATTTTCTGTACCATATTTATGTTTAAAAGATTATTCAGGAAACTAGTTCTAACTAAAATTATTTACACCCCTTGTAAGCTTTGTATACATTTGTAATCAATCATATTATACTAATACTATTCATAAAAATAAAATGGTTTATGATTTTAGATAGTTAGGAAAGTAAATTATATTGAAAATACAATAGATAATTAATTATAAATCTAGATATGTGTAGTATTTCAATAAATTCTACACCAAAACGTAATAAACCTTGAGTCACATCATTGGATAATCTGACGTTTTATTTTGCTTCGCAACTTTGTCTAATTGTATGGCTTTTAAAAGTGTTTCTCACTTATCTATACAAAGTTGTGGTGGGGTCTGGTGGTTACACGCTGACCATTCTTGAACAGATATTTTGTAAATAATAGTTATAAATTGAGTTAACATGGTTGTGGGGAAGATGGTAATCCTTAAGAGGATAATTTATTAATTATATAATATCCTTGCATGCGTCCTTGCATTATTTAGATATATGGCTGTAATATATCAGTATTGTAGCTCATAGCATGGCATCTCTTAACTGTTGAGCATTTTTCGTTAATTTTATTTCACCACCACAAATTATATCTTAGTGAACTTTTATAAAATCCTCTTTGCTTGAATCATTTTCATCAATTTGCCTGGTCCGTGCATTTTACATAATATTTCATTGTTTGTTATTCAACTCGACTTATGTACAATTATTTTGAATAAAACACAGTGTGTGAAACTAAGGTGACTAAATATTAAATACCAGCCCATCTTCCTTTGTCACTTGATTTGTTGTCCTTTTTTATAAATTGTAATACCTTACGTATGCTAGGTTTTATTAATGTATATTCTCATAATCTGAAATTTAATAAGAATTTTACTTGGCTTTACTCAAAAATAATGTAGCTATGATATCAAATTCTACGAGGGCAGTTCCACAATCAGTCTCCGATTAGCTGGTAAATAGAGAAAAAAGATCTTATTACAAACTAAACTTATGTACATAACTACATTACTTTTACATATAGTCATCACCTAAATTCAGGCACTTGTAAAACCTTGGCATCAGCTTTTGATATCCCTCGTCAAGAAACGGCACCACCAGGGTACAGAGCCAGTGGTTGACTCTGAACTCCTCGTTGGTTTAAAAGCACTGGGCGGCAAACTGGACCTTCATCTTTTTGAAGAGATGGCAATCGCCGGCTACCAATTCTGAGCTGTAAGGAAGGTGGTCGTATGTCACTCGTTTGAACTCCTCGTTGGTTTCAAAGCACTGGGAGGCAAACTGGACCTTCATCTTTTTGAAGAGATGGCAATCACTTGCTACCAATTCCGGGCTGTAAGGAAGGTGGTCGTATTTCTCATTTGAACTGCTTGAGTTGAGCCGCAGATTGGAGCCATGCGTTGTCATGCAGGAGACCGGCACCCTTGGTGGGCATTCTGTGCCTTTTGTTTGGAATCGACCTCCAAAGCTTCTTCAGCATTTCACAACTTACCACTGACGTTGTTGTGAAACACTTAAAATGCTTTGGAGGTCAATCCCAAACAAAAGGTGCGGAAAGCCCTCCAAGTGTGTTGTTCTTTTGCACGACAGCGCATGGCTCCAATTTGCGGCTCGCACAAAGGCAGTTTGACTGGGTGATTTTCAACCACCCCACTTACAGTCTGGACTTGACGCCAAGCGATTAATATATCTTCAGAAAGTTGGAGGTCTGACTTGCTACCCAGTGTTCAAAACCAATGAGGAGTTAATGAATGGAGTCAACGACTGGATGGGTAACCTGGCGGTGCCGTTTCTTGACGAGGAGTTGCAAAAGCAGGTACCAAGGTTTTACAATTGCTTGAATTTAGATGGCGACTATATGGAAAATTAATGCAGCTATGTATATAAGCTTTGCCTGGAATTATACTTTTTTCTCTATCTCTGACTCTTCTTACCAGCCAATAGAAGTTTGATTTTGGAATTTACCACGTATTTGATGATTTTTACTTCCTTTATTACATTTTAATGACCATACATAAATATGGTTTTTTGTGAGAATACATTTTCTTAAAGATTTTAATAGCAGGACTGCCTAAACTTTTACAAATAACATACTACGTGTCAAGCGGAAAACCTCTTTACGGGCCAGATTCTTTTATAAATGTGACAAAGTTTTTTTTTAAATATTGTGCTCATTTTATGTAGCTGATTAAAAAAAAGTAATCCACAAAGACAGTTAAATAGTGCAATCCTTTGACTTATCTCTTATAAGCTCATTTTCTGAAGCACAATGCTTTGACGATCATGCCCACAGCCGAGGATGAAAGTAATGCTTGTTCATCTCTGGTCAATATCTTCGACTAAGGGCTTGCCCACACTGGATGGGATGTTACATGGCCACACCCATTTGAGACTCCCTGCCTCAAAATATGAGTTGTAATCCCACAAAATGTTGTTTAAGAAGGTTAAACTATCTATTAACTCGCTTCGATGGCCATGCGGTTTAGGGTGTCACTCTTGCATTAGACTAGACTCACATTGATGGGGAGAAGAGGTTCGAATCCCAATAGGGTGTCTTGGGGGTGGTAGCTACAAAATGTTTCCCCACTCTCTCTCTCTCCACACAAATTCCGGTACATTTACTCTAAATTCAACCTCCCTCATCCATATCTCGTTTGTATAATTAGTATGTAGGTGTACAACCCAAATGGGTAATAAGATTTATACTAAGAAAAATCTACTTATTTAAAATCTAGTTTATCATACAAGTAATCTGATTCCATGGGTGCACTTGTGAGATGGGATGAGAGAATGTCACCATCGAGCACACAATTAAGATACAATGAAGCCATCTATTTCCATTCTTTATCTTTCACGCTCCTGTTACGATGCCATGCCTCGTCTTTCTTTGCCTCCTCCAGTGGGTCAAGTTCTTGGTGTAGTTGGGAATTATGCTTTTGGTGTTGTCATCTTATGATTAAGATTATGTTTAAATATACTCAATTTTTTTTTCTGCAATTCCATAATGTTATTTCTCAATAATAGTTTTTACAAAGATTTATAAAATAAAAAAATTTGAGAACTACTCATTACATTTGGAAAATTTATTTTAAGCATCTCAGTTGATCATTCAAGACACTCGTGAAAAAAAAAATCTTAAGTACTATTTTGTTGAACAAACATAAAGNNNAAAAATCAAACTGCTGTTTGCTGTTTGTTTTAAAGACATTTTATGTTAATTTTGTTTTGTGTTGGTGCTAACTAGTCAGGAGAATGGCTTCATCATCTGTGAGATAGTTGCTTGCTGGTCATTTTCTCAGACAAATAGCTACGTTAAATTTTGTACTAGATGCTAAGGGTTCTCTGTAACTTCATAATCTTGTTGTTTGGCATCATTAAAAATCGTAGTTAGCTCTTCACTTATTCGGCCAATTTAGTAACACATATGTGGGATATTTCAATACTCACTTTGCTCTCAGACATGTTTGCATGTCACATATAAACTTGTATTTACATAATTTAGAAGACATTAAAAAAACACCATAAAAACACTTAAAATATTTTATAAGCAATTCTACTTTCATGACTTTGAAAGTGAATTCATGTTTCCGATATTGCATGTATTGTTTAATTTTACAATTACATAGAACCTTTTGAACATTTAATATGCCAACATTTTACAAACCATAACATTATATTTGGAAAAAGGTGTTTTCATAATAAAGTTCAACATGTATGAAGCTTGCGTATGTAAAATATTTTTCGATTTAAACTTATTGCATTGTTCAATCATCATAAGTATTTACTGCAAGTATTTGCACAGTTCTTGGAATTAAAGAACATTTTTGCGTCAAATTTGAGCGGACAATATTTTTTTCTTTATAACACTTTGATTTCCCTACAACACAAAATAACTATGTTTACATTAATACACTGAAATAGATTTTTTTTTAAAGTCATATTAAATATTATCTCGTGCAATTTTTGATTGGTATTTTTTTTAAATGTCAACAATTATGTTTTATGCCCCGACATTATTGATGTTGCCATTTTAATTGCTTTTATTAAAATTGTATAGTCTAAATACATATTTAACTTTGAAACTTATATTCAATTCCATTCAAGATGTTTCAGGTAAATGAGTGAAAAAAAAAGACTCCTAACATTTTGATGTGTGATTTTTTGTTTTGTTGAGTTTAGCAGCTTATCAACTGGGAAAATAATAATTTTTGGAGCTAAGCGCCTCTCTTAATTCAAATTAACAAACATTTCACCATTAAATAAGTCGATTCTCAAGACGCACCAATTTTTTCCAAAAATCAATAATTTATGTTTTGAATGATCTAAATGTTTTCATAGCTATGGATAATCTCCTTAGATTTAATTATTCAATGTAATTTAATAAGTTAACAATAAGGATTTTTTTCCCTTAAAATTAGACGTTTATTGAATTATTTGTTTGATGCTTAGTGAATTATTGGATTTTATAAGGTTACTATTTATTATATTACTATTTTATTAATTTATTCAAGAGTTCTACAGTCAAAATTTATTTATGATCTGGTTTTTATTAAACTGTAACAATAAATAATTGGATTGTAACAGTTTTTAATTCCTTAATGATTATTTTAAAATTTGCGATGTAAAATGTTACATGGTTTGTAAGTTGCTGAGAAATATTATTTATATTTTTTATACATTTTTTAAAAGTTTTTGCTGTATAAAAAGCTATATACTTGATCCATAATTTTACTTCCTTTAGCTATAGTTACTAAAAAAATTGTTGCGGTTAGATAAGTTTCTTATACTACTGTGCTACTATAATATAAGGTTCAATTTTGATTGGAAGGGCCTTATTTGATAGGTAACAAAGCTATTAATTCTACTTTCACGTATTCATACGTCAAGTCGTGTGATCTGCAGCTGTCACTTTTGATAGATATTATCAATACATATAAAATAACACAAATTAATTATTAAAAATTTTGTTATCAGTGTTGACGGCAAAACATTAGATTTGTATTTTCTAAAAGGCCTTATCTTTAAAAATTGTACCATATGTTTTTAGCTACATAGAATAAGCACTAACTGGAGCATTTGATTTCCCGGCATACTTTGATTCTAAGCATAACAAAACTCTTTTTTTGGTTTTGAATAGTCTCCTAATCTCAACGGATTAAAGGTTGATTATTACCAGAGGAAACTTTAACACCTTCATAATTTATTTCCAGGTGTTTCATTATAAAACCTTAGTTATAAAATAAAAGCATGTTTCTATATAATTAAGGAAGCACTTATAGTTTGTCCATACTCATAATTACATAATCTCTCATTTTAAAGGCATATTAAAGAGTTTATACAAATTAAATCTTGTGGCGCGTATGATTGAAATAATAACCGGCCTCGTGGTATAGTGGTCAAAGCGCCCGGCTGCTTACCTAGAGATTCTGGGTTCATTTTCTGGCTGGTACAGAGGGATTTTCCTCAAAAGAGGAATAATTACCATACTCACCAGGGTTTGGTTATCTAGGCTAAGATCTTCATTGTCTTTACCCCATCATATTCCCTACCATCACCCCTTCATCTCATCGGGACATAGAAAGAGCCTCCACGGAAAGAATGTACAATTAGTACATTCGGGCATCACCTTAAAAATAGTACTTTAGTACGAGTCAATCTTCCCATAAAACCGAACTACAAAGTGATGTAGTTCAGACACGCCATTATTATTATTATTATTACAATAAAAAGGTTTATGATGCTTGATATTGTTAAAGATACTTGGTTGTTAATAGAATGCAAATTTGAATTATGTCAAGATAAACAATATTGACAGTTGCACCTGTATCTGGAAAGTCCTCAATAACAGAGTAGTTTGAGAATGCTGTAGGGGTTTTTAACGGTTTGTGTGTGTAATTTTATTGTTACTTGGTATAGTCATACATACCTAATCACATCATTCCCTTACGGGGCAGGCAAGAAACTATGCATGTAGCTAAAAAAAACAATTTCTTTACTTAATACATCCTCACTAACTTTCTCCACACGCCCCTATCCTTGTATACTTCTCTTCAACAACAACCATACACCGAGTCATACATGCTCTTTTATTCTTAAAACTCTTAATGTTCTTCTTTTTCACGCATTCATCTAAAACATTTAGCCACACCTTTTATGGTCTAGCCTCTCCTTTTGACCCACACACTCTACCTTCATATATTACCTATGTCACTCGAGCCACACTCATCCTCTCACAATGCTCGAACCAAGGGGGTACGCTTCTTTCACATTGACCTATTGTATTCTCTTTCAAATTACAATCCTTCAGCACCCGTTCATTACTGATGCTGTCTATACGAGTTCTTGTACATTCAGCCTCACTACTGTTTTCACTCATCATAACATTTTCTGCTATTTTATCTATGTTTTCACCATATAATTTTCCAAAATAATCCCCCCCCCCCCNCCCCCCCCCACTCTATTAAACTGTTTTCATCCCAAATCATCTCACCACGTTCATTCTGAATACCTTAGCTCTTTCCTGGCACTAATGCACTCCTCGCACTTGTGAGTATAAATGTGGTGAGTGGATCTTCTAGTGAAGATGTTCGTTGGCTTATAGTTGTGTATTTCTGGTCGATACCGCAGGGGCTAGTGGATATTGAGGTGGCATCGGATTACTAAGGTTGGGTTTAGATTTACACATATTTCAACACTAATGATTGATTAATAACTCAAAATGCACTAAAAAGTTTAGCTACTATTCTTGCAAACATTGTGTTCACAACCGTTTGACCAATAGTAACATAGTGCATAGGTAATAAAATTAGTTCATTTGATGTAATGTAAGGTTATAAGGAAATGCATTGGCCAATTATTATGTTGCAAGATGTAGTCAAGTAACCTTTATCTGATTAAAGAGGTTGCCATATTTATGTTCTTTAATTCTAGTTTTGTTTATGACTGATTAATTTTTCTTAAGAATGTGATTTAAAATAAAGATAGAAACTTAGATGTATGTTATTTTCAAGAAGTAGACACACATTGAGGAAAGGCTGTAATTTTACTATCAAGTAAGGTATTCTCCAGAAAAGGGATATATGCCATTAATATTGGTTGGGAGTAAAATGAGTTTGAAAGGGCTCAGACCTTGCATCAATAACTTATACTTTACCTCCATCTATGAATGAGATAATTTAATAGTTTTACACAATATGGAAGAAGCACTGAATAATCTAAAAATGCAATCTCGGGGGG
>CABFOW010000267.1:132691-166792 GCA_902141385.1 Timema californicum
CCCCCCCCCCCCCCTCCCTCTCCGCCTTCCTATTTAAATAGTATTTTTAATTGTAGGGTCTATACAATCCCTTTATTGAAAGGTGCTCACACGTGTTTGAAAACTTCAATACTTGAAGTCAACACAGTACACTCACTGTTCACTATGCTTAGTTGTAATGTGAGATATCACATTATCTGCCTTACCCCCCCTCTTGTCACACTTGGTCACGCCGAGCACATTATTTCCCCCATCCCTTCCTCCAATATGCGAACGTAGTTTATGAACAGCCCCTAATAAGATTGGCCCATAGTGGAACCTGTCGCAGAAAGAGTTCAAGCTTTCACAGTAGACTCAGTGTACAATCTGGTGGAGCACGATGCTCTGAAAAACACTGTTGGAGTAAATAAGGTTCATTCACAAGTGTATTAACTATGCTATAGTTAATTATCAAAGTTAAATCAAGTGCATTGTGTCCCAGTTCGAGAGCTGTCGGAAGAAGAAAAACAGATGATCATCTTGACGGAAGATTTCCAGCGCTTCTTCGACCGGGCCGCACGCGTGATGGAACGAGCTCTCTCGGAAAGTATCGACATCTATACGGACTACACGGGTATCAACGATGGAGAGGAAGGGGGGTAAGGGTTCATGGATGTGTTGGATAGTTGTGTTTAGAATGTATTCGTTTTTAAGTTCAATCAGAATTAAAGACGAGCCAGAGATCTGCTATTGTAGAGCATTTCCTGAACTTCAACCACATTTTGAGGCCATTGCAAACATTTCTAACTAAATGAACAGCTTTATCAGAGAGGCTATTAAAAAAAATCATCAAACACCCTCCAGATATGAACAGGAAAGATAGTTATAAGCTTAGCAAGAGTTGGATCCCTCACCCCCCAGCCCCTTATTTAAAGTTGCAAAGAATAAATAAAACAACATCCTTTACAAGGTTACAAACTTAAATATTACAAAATTGTCAATTTCCAACAATCAGCCAGACGTATCCAATCGTATCAGTCGTTGATTGACCTAGATAATGAAATAATATTACTTTCACTTCAAACACCAGCTACCAAAGCCTCCAAAACACAATTATATAATTTAAATAAAACTGGAAGAAATGCTTTTTGAGGTAAATATATTAATTTATCAAAACAAAATGGTGGTAACATTCCATGAACTTGAATATAAAAAAATATTTATTTATACTCTAAATAAACATATAAATACATACCTAATCACGCCACTCCCTTACAGGATAGGCAAGAAACTTTGCATGTATCTAAAAAACAACTCTGTACTCAAATCAGCCTCACTTTCTCTACATCCTTGCATATTTCCTTCGCTTCAACAACATCCATACATCAAGTCATAAAAGCTCTTTTATTCCTAAAACTCTTAATGTTTCTCTTTTTCACACATTTGTCTACAACATTTAGCAACGTCTTACATGGCCTACCCCTTCCTTTTGATCCACACCCTCTACCTTCATATATTTGCCTCTTCACTCGATCCACACTCATTCTCTCAACATGCCCAAACCAACGTAAGACACTTCTTTTACAATGACCTGTTGTATTCCTTTCAAACCGCACTCCTTCAGCTCCCATTCATCACTAACTCTGTCCATACGAGTGTTTCCACACACATTTCTTGTATATCTCATTCCAACCTCATTCACCTTGTTCTTGTGTTTCTCCTGACAAACCCTCGCTTCACATCCATGAAACAAAGTTGGCGTTAACACACTTATATATATTGCCATCTTTTCCTCTTTCGATACTACTTCATTCTTTAGAATAGTTCACAAACATCCTTCCATCTCTACAGAACATTCTGCCCAGATAAACAAAATCATTCACTTGTTCTAACGGTTTACCATTTATACTAAGCTGACAATCATTTCTTGGTCTGTTCTTATCAAAAACTATCACCTTAATTTTCAAGACAATTATACGAAGATCCATTCTACTTGACACCACATTCAAACTATTTAATGCGTTCTGAAAGCCACGTTTACTCTCAGCCATTAATACGGCATCATCTGATTATAGCAGCAGACTCACATTTCCCATTGTTACACCATCCTCACCCTCACAATCATCCCTCATACACTTATCCAGGAATACGTTAAACAACCATGGAACCATAACACAAGCTTGTCTAACACCATGTTCAATGTCAAACCATTCACTCATCGCTCCATACATCCAATATAAATAAATAAAATAAAAGTTTGATTCAATATTGGTAAATAGATTATTAATATTGGAGATAATTAAACAAGTTAAATAAAATGTAAATACTGACATAATTAAACTAACACGAAACAGGTTAAAATACTATTGATAATAGGGAAAATGTGAGAAGTTTTTAATACAATTTGATCAGTATCTTTTGATTGTTATCTTCAGGTAAGAACTAAAAGTCAAAGATATAGGAAGGCAATAATATTTATATTTAAAAATTATAGAATTAATTGAGAGATGTAAAAATTATTAAGAGGTTAAAATATTTTAGATTAAAACATATAAAATACTTAAATAAACTATCGAACAAGAAAACTTACTTTTAAACTTCACCTTTTTCTTTCAAAGTCTTGTCTCATATTAAATAAATAACTCTCCTTCATTCATTTTTAGAATGTTTTCTAAAACACTCAAATTCAGCTAAAAAAATAAGCCTAGCTCTTTCAGTCCCATATTCAATATTAAACTTACAAACCAACTTAGATCCACCTCCAGAAAAATTAAATGGAATTTGATCATTCACTGTTAATACAAGATTTTTTTTAAATTATTTCAGTGATGAGAAGTCTCACCTGCGCCTCTCTCTGAACCGCTGTTTCTATGACGAACGTTGGTCCCGCAACCGCTGTGTGACGTCCCTCGACTGGTCCCCTCAGTTCCCAGAACTGCTTGTAGCGAGCTATCATAATAACGATGATTCACCCAATGACCCAGACGGGGTTTGCCTCGTATGGAACACCAAGTTCAAGAAGACAACACCAGAATACATTTTCCACTGCCAGTCCCCGGTCATGGCTGCCACTTTTGCAAGGTAAAAATCCCTTCTATTTTTAGACGCTTGTGTAATAATATTGACGTTATGATCTTCGGAACTAAATAAAATGGGTTTTCAAAATGTAGTACCCTAGTGCTGTCATTTTCTTTCATTTTTAATATACTCCATTGCACTAATCACAAATCTACCTTGGGTATTTTTTTTTTTAGCCGCTTAGGTAAAACATTGTACATAAACACTTTAAAAATAAATTAAACAAATTTAATATACATACATATATACATCGAGTCGGCTTGGTAAATCACCGCCATCTTCCTCCAGAACCCTAATCCACTCTTCTTCCTACCTCATTTTTGGCTTCCCTTCCTACCCACACTTGAGCTCCAACTTTCTTTTCGGCAATCCTTCCCTTTCCATTCTCTCTGCATTCTTGCTTCTTCTCTTATCTCTTTCAGGTCTTGTACTCTTTCTCTTTCTTGTACAACCTCGTTTCTTAACCCGTCTCTCCTGGTGACATCCAGAATTATACTCATTAACTTCACATCCTTCACATTCCTGGAATCACTCTTATCCATCGTCCATATTATGTATCTAAACAGTAGAACATCATTAATCCAGACTAATTGATGCTTGAAGCTGTCCAGATTTAAAAAAATAACCTACAAAATAATGTAATGTACGATTAAAACAGCCTGTACAAAAATAAACCACATTTATTTTACATTTTGTGAAAAATAATCTCCAGGAAATAACTTATATGTTCATTACTTACAGGTAATTTTGGTCCTTTAATCTAACTTTACTTAGAACATGACAGTCTTGGTTCATCCACACTCATTGTCACATGCCACACTAACAAGTTTGAAAAAATTACTGGTCCTATGTTTTATTTTAGCTCTTATTTCTTGTACTAGTAAGTCAATTAATTATATAGCTCTTTCCATCAGCAGTGTATTATTTTGGGAAAGAGGCTGTCTGAAATAAGCGAAATCCAGATTAATGAGGTTTCACTATATCATATTTTGTGTAAAGCTTCACTATTGAAATAGCATATGATATACCACACAATTATATAGTGTTTTTGCATATTTTATGATTATTTTATCTCTTTATGACTATCTTATGTTTATCAAAGCCCACCTGCATAATATATCTACTTGCCCTTATCCATAGTATGATTATTTCAGGTTTAATCCTAATCTTATTCTGGGTGGAACATATTCGGGCCAGATAGTTCTTTGGGACAATCGAGTGCAGAAGAGAACACCAATTCAGCGCACACCACTGTCTGCTGCAGCCCATACTGTGAGTGTTTTGTCAAGTTGAGTAACATGGCAGTGTTAGGGGTCAGAACTATATTTCCCAACTATCAATATTAATATGCAAAGTAGATATTATGTAATATTATCTTAACAGTTATAGTAAATGCTACGCAAATCTGGTGTGTCACTCAGGAATGACACAAGAAATGCTAGAAAGCTAGGTATAACTTTCGTCTGTTATTCTTGCACCTCTAAGATTGTACCCCTAAATTTGCATCATTGAAATCTCTACACGTCCTTGCCATATATCTGAACTAGTATTAGTTTAAGGACCTTTTCAGACAGTCCAAAAAGTGCATCTTTGCTTATTGAGATGTCTTCAGCCATGGATGGTGTTTTCGACATCTGGCCAGCCAACTTTTCTACTGGTTGATCATTCTATAATAACTATTTTCTTTCTTAAAGGTGCTAATAAAGTTGGATTTCCCAGCTCTAAAACCAAAGTTTTATCCCTTTTTTCTCGTCCTAATGCAAACACTTAATCCCTATTTGTTTCTAAAAATAGATACCGTAAATACCACAAAAAAGAAATGTTACTTTTCAAATGATCAATTAGTTATCACCAACCTGCTTCGGTCACTCCGTGGTCTAACGCGCCACTCTCACGGTAGACTAGACTACTGATGACGAGGAGATTGAGATTCGAATCTCGGTCGGTTGTACTGAAGGTGGTTTTCCCGTAATAGCTTTCCACATTTCCTCCACACAAATGCGGGTACAATTATTATAAATATAACCTCCCTCATCCCTAAAACCACTAGCGTAATTAGTACAACCCGAAAGGTTAGTAAGACGTGCTACACAAAAAAATTATCAACATAATTTAAAAATAGGGATATTTTTAAATAAACAAGGCAGGCTGTTTTGTATTCCCTGACAAGGAAACCAGCTTTACTTGAATCTAAAGCACAATCTGATTTTAAAAGCCTTGAAACTAAAAAAAATTTGTTCTGTATCGGTTCTTGTTCAAGTTTATTAACCAAACCTCCAAGATACTGTTGGAACAAGAACAATAAGAAATAATTCAGTTGCTCTTGTTTGAAAACAATACCAACTAAAGTAAGTGTGTACGAAGGCCATTCAATAACAAGGTAACCCAAACAAAGTGCAAGAGAGTCTATCGATAAACGCCAATCTTGAGGACGAAGGAGGGGGTTGGAGAGGCTGTAGGAGCAAGAGCGCATTGCAGAGCAGTATGTGTAGGTTTTTTTTTTTTAGTTTGCGCACAGATTTAGTACGCCATCAATCCTAATGTGCACCCTAATTTTGAAGACAAATCAGGACAAAGAGGATATGTATTAAATTTGCGTATGGTAACCTAAGAATGTGGTGTTTCTGCAGCATCCGGTCTACTGCATGAACGTAGTGGGGACGCAGAACGCTCACAATCTCATCAGTATATCTACGGACGGTCGTCTGTGCTCTTGGAGTCTGGACATGTTGTCTCAACCCCAAGACACACTTGAAATTCAACACAAGCAGGGCAAGGCCATCGCGGTCACTTGTCTCGCCTTCCCACACAACGACGTCAACAACTTTGTGGTGGGCAGTGAGGAGGGCTCTGTGTACTCGGGTGAGTACATCCCCCACTGTGTTTCCAACAAATATTCTTTGTACCTTGTACCAACAAACAAATCTTAAGAGTTGTGAAAATTTATAGAAAAGGTACACTGCATTTACCCTGAGCAGCCTTTACTTGGCGTATAACACCTTGGCCCTATTTTATAAACTAAGCCATAGCGGAAATGTGCAAAGGTGGCTTGATACCGTTTGGGGTTAACAGAGAGTCACAAATACTATCCCAACTTTCCTCTCTTATAATTCTTGAAGGAAAGTATTTCATTTTGAGAGACTAATGAAACTAGGGAAATTATTCCCAATACTTGTATTTTGTTAAAACTTATCGCACCTTTTCTTTCATATGGTTGGTATTTTGTCCACGTTCTATAGTTTGTTTTTGCCATGTACTGGGAACCTCCATATCCCCCTCTAATGTTGTTGACTCGCTTGGTCTGCCAGCTTGTCGTCACGGCAGCAAAGCGGGAGTTACAGAGACGTATGACGGCCA
Organism: Timema californicum; assembly: GCA_902141385.1. Taxonomy (NCBI): domain Eukaryota; kingdom Metazoa; phylum Arthropoda; class Insecta; order Phasmatodea; family Timematidae; genus Timema; species Timema californicum. Next base: position 139,085 of record CABFOW010000267.1, read on the forward strand.
CCAGGGACCAGTCACCGGAATATCAACACACGCTGTGCAGGGGGGAATAGACTTCTCGCATCTTTTCCTTACATCTTCCTTTGACTGGACTGTCAAACTATGGAGTCTTAAGGTACATAACAGCGGTACCCATGTACTGCTATCACTTATACTGTAAATAGTTTGGTCTAGGGCATCACTCTTACAATAGACTAGACTGCTGCGGAGAGAGAGATCGAGGTTCGAGTCCAGGTCGGGTGTACTAAGGGTGGTTTTCCACTATCCCTTCATGCAAATACAGGTACACTTCCTTTGAATTAAACCTTACTCATCCCTAGCACATTATGCATGGAACCTGAACAGTTAGTAAGACACGGTGTTAATAGTGTTGTGAAGCGTTCACATCATTTAGTACCTTGAAAGGTAGCAGTCTTTAACCGTGACGGATTACACTATGACCTTATCTTATAAGCTATACCATAGTGGAATGATGCAAGGTAAGTTTTCTTTTCTACAGGGTAGACAAAGGATACATTAGGATGTGCAACTGCTTTAACTGTTGCTCAACTCTAGTTGTATGTTGAATTATTTTGGGTGTGTGTGAAATTATTGTTTTTTATTTGAAACAAATCTGAATTGAGTGAAAGTATTCTTCGATTGACTATGCGCCCACTGAAACAGGTCATACCGTTGTTACTGAAAGAAGTAATTGTTTACTTAATCACTAGTAGCCACCCCTCACCCCGCAACTATCATCACGACACAGGACAAGGCAGTCAGTCAAGAGCTTAACAACAATGAATCACTTGGGTTCATTAACATAGATAGGTTTTAAGAATGGGTGATCCAAATGTTGGCTATGGGCTTATAACTGTGTCATTATCTATCGGCTTACCGATTGTGTTATTATTGGCGGATGATCAGATCGGTAATCATCAACTGCCTTTTTTTTTTTAAGGAAAACAAGCCGTTGTACTCGTTTGAAGACAACGGGGACTACGTGTACGATGTGGCATGGTCCCCGATTCATCCCGCGCTGTTTGCCACCGTGGACGGCACAGGTAGATTGGACTTGTGGAACCTGAATCAAGAGACTGAGGTTCCAGTGGCTAGTGTTATTGTAGAGGGGGCCTCTGCACTCAACAGGGTGTCTTGGACACCCTCGGGGCTACATGTGACCGTCGGGGACGACATGGGCAAGATCTGGGTCTATGACGTGGGGGAGGTATGTCATTGCACGATATATTTGCATTTAGAAAGTAAAGTTCTTAGAAAGACACATCATCATCATATTGATTGTTTACAGGCTTTGGTCAGGTCACTTTAGTAAAATACCTCCATCTTCCTCCCTCCTATATTTGCTTCCATTCTTCTCCTCTCACTTGTACACTTAATGTTATCTGCTTCTCCCGTTTCTTTTTTGGTCTCCCTTGTTGTCTTTTCCATACATACTGCGTAGTTGATTCTGGTTCTTTAACTAAATCATTTGTTTTATCACAAAATAAACACCATAACTCGTTTGGTCTTTTTCTTTTCGAATTTACCACTTCTAACGACATTTATTATGTTTCTTAATAAAACACGCTTTAAATAAACGCTCAAAAATAACGAAAATTGAATTATGTATGCGTATACGACAAACGGTTTTTTAACGCCACGTTGTTGTGTCGATAGACGCAGAAACACACTAAACAGCGCAGTGCGCTATTCTTACCATAGGGCACACAGAGGGGTTGGGAAGGAACCACCGCAACTCCCGGCAAGATGAGTTTTTCCATTGTTTGGGGTCTCGGGTATAAGAATCCGAACATAGTTGCCGTCCTCAACTACTTCCAGCGCCTGCTCTATGCCTCTAGTTTGAAACAACGGTCAACACATGTGTTTGTTCGACCTTAGCTCAGTCGGCAGCATGTCTTTTTACTGGGCTCGATTACCGGCCTGGCCGAAAATTTATCATTTGTGGGTTGTGAGTCTACCCTTTCATAGTGATAAATTGACGGTTCGGGGACTGGATGTTGTGCCTGTTCAAGTCTTTAAGTTGGATTATAAGGTATATGAAGCTACGACAGGCTGGAAACGGTAGTGGACGTAAAGTAAATTAACATTTGTTTGTTTGTGCCGCCAGCAACTGGCTCAGCCCCGTCATGATGAATGGAACAAGTTTGTCTACACCCTCCAAGAGCTCAAGAACAACCAAGCCGATGAAGAAATTGACAAGTTAAACCTAGGCTCTGGGCCAGGAAGTCTCAGTAGTCTCTCATCTCTATCCTCTACCCCACTGCGATAAAATGGCTGCTATACTAATACCTAATTTATTTACAAAATTGTCTCTATGTTTAATATCGATACCAATAAGAAATTTGTTATAACTTTTTTTATATAATAGTTTTTTAATAGTTATCTTTTACCACTATTAATACGTTTATAGGCAAACTAAATTTAAGGTGGGAGTGCAGGGAACGTAAGTTAAGGATATTATTTTTGTAGATTCTATATCAAAACTTTTTTTCTGAGTTAAAATAAATCAAATAATTCTCTAGTAGAAACAAAGAGTTCGGTCTTCTTCCCATGGTGATATCAACAGTTGCTGAATACCTGTTAAGCGTGCCCTGGAATTTAATGAAAACTTTTTCTGCTCATTTAAAAAGTTTGTCATTTAATGCCGCTATGCTCGTGACAGATATTCAACAAACTGTTGACATCACTGTGCGAAGAAAATTACTACTGGGACAATATATTATTTATTTTGACCAACAAAAAAAAAGTTTTGTTATAAAAACTGCAAAACTACTAACCTTAGGCTGCTTCCGTACATCTCCACTTTAATATAGATAGATAGATATTCTTTAAACTGAAAAACGACACCTGTACACGAGAATTGAACCCGGGACCTTTGGTGAGGTACGCTAACACTCTAACCACTAGGCTATCCAGCAGTCGTCCTGTGCCCAATGTCATTCTTCACTCATATTTTAAGGTCGAGATAAATTTAACACCCTAGCTACTTGTTGTTCCAATACAGTACTTGAATTAGGCGTCTAGGCGCAGTGCCACCAGAAATAATAACTCTTTGAGCCGTTTATACTGGCTAATCATAGTTGACCATTTCTCAATAAGTCATAAGTCTGAAATAAAGTACTTGGAAACCTCATCCCACCACTAGTAGGTGTGGGGCTAGGTTAGACTGCCTCACATAGCACTAGTGGTGTTTGTTATGATTAAGGTACAATGATATTAAAGTGACATGTATGATAAATATCCCAATAGTTTTGATTAACTTATACCAATAATTTGCCAAAGGAAATCTGTAAGTACTCAACTCTTTAGGCTTATCTGTTGTTTTTTTTATTTCCAAGTTATCTTAAATTGTTTGCACTGTATCAACTTGATCACTGTCTTCTTGCTAATAAAGTTTGTATTGCTATTTAATAAGTGGAAAAAATGTATGTATGTTTATACTGGTTATTGGCAATATATGTATGTTGCTTTATTGCACTTTATTAATGTTGAATTAACTCGCATTAATTGTAAAAAAAAACTGTAATATTTATTTAATATATTATTCCTTGAGAAATGCTTTGTGACATTAAAAGAAGACGAGAAATATGAGGCACTTATACATTTTTCACACCTTTTCATCTTCCTCACAATATCTATTGAATCCAACCATCTTTTTCTTTGAGGTTAGTTTAGTCAAATTTGTACCTAGAAATGCTTTTAAATATTCAAACAATAAAATTTGATTTTTTTTCTAAGATTATATTGTTTGTAATGTGTGTGAGCTTTACATACTTTAGAGGCATCCTGGTGAAGTTGCCTACCTGGCTAAACTAAGGAATCAACCCATATGATAATTTAATTTCAAACTTGTCCTACTACCTATATGACCTATAAGCATTTAAATATGCTCGATAGGTAAAATTTCAATAAATGTATATGTAGGAAAAGGAAAAACCACTTTCAGTACACCCTGCTAGTATTTGAACTAGGAAAAACTACATAATTATTCTAAGGGTGTGTCGGGCATGTATCCAGATTTTTTTGAGGGAGCTCATTGTTCAAATATTGCTCAACAATGACATCTCAAGATTAGACGGGTGGGGGGAGGGGCTGAAATTGATCTCCACAAAGAGAAAAATATATTGAAGTAGACCCATTCTTGCATTCCCTATTAATTTATAAACTTTTTATGAGTTTTAATAAAAAATATATACTAATTTTACATGCATTTTTATAAAAACTAATGAATTTTTTTATTCAGTCATAAAAAGTATATTAATTATTAGTGAATGCATGGGTCAACATTAATATATATATTTTTTACAAAATTTTGACACATTATTTCGTGTGTGGAGGAATTCATGAGTATATTACACATTATTCACAATGTTTAGTACGGTTAAGAAAGTGAAACTGAAATTAATTACTGTTGTATTTTTTTAATTAGAAATTTATTATAAGAGAATATTTTTATTTATATAATAATTTTTGTTTTGGATTTCACAAAAGGGTGGGGGGGGGCCTTCAGCCTCGCAAGTTCCCCCTCTGGACACGTGTCTTGAATGTGTTGTAAAATCACAATTTGCTACTTTGTCACAGCTAGTTTGCTCTCTACAGAAGACAGCTCGTCATTTTGGAGCGTTTTACTTCAACCAATAAACATGTGTTCTTTTTTTTTCTCTGGGGTTCCGATTGGTTACACTGTGTAATTAGAATGTTGTACAAAAGATACAATAGCCCCATGACTTCTTTGGTGCTGACTGACAGCTCACAGCTGACAATCAACATCTAGGTATATACCTAAATTTTGACTGTCAGAAGTGACAGCTGCTAAAACATGTTTTTGAAGATCATATGGTTCGGCGTAGAAATACATAATTTGGTCTGGAAACTTTTCAAAGCAGTCAGCTGTGAGCGGTCAGTCAGCACCAAAGAAGCCTCTGGGCTACTGTAGCAACATAAAACCATGTGCTAGATACCTAGTATTGCTTATTTCTTGTCACAACGCTGAAACCAGTCTGGAACAACTTTGCTGGTCGGGATCTGGACTAGAAGTCACCACTTTGTGTTCCAGGTGTGATGTCCTTTATTGCACTATTGTTTGTAATACAATAAGTTAATATCACAACTCGCATGTCAATTACTTCAGGGTTTTTCCCTATATGAATGTCAATTTATACTTACAGTTGATTGATCCCATTCCGAGTGTATTTTTGTTTTCAATATTTTTGATTGGTGAAGCTTCATAATTGACGAAGTCAGAGGTTTTTTCAAAGTGAAGTCGAAGCTAAGATTTGTTTCAAAGCTTCACACATCCTTGTGTTCTTACCAATACAGGAAAACTTTCACAGGACAAAGGCTGTGGCATATAGTCACAGAACCGTGCGTAATTAAGGAATGTTCTTAATTACAAGGTTCAGGATTGGAAAGACTTATTCGATGGCTACTGCACTGGAAATGAACAAAGTTGATCAAAGTTCTGAAAAGTGGTGTGCATCAAATATAAAAGCTTGCCTAAAGATATAGCTCTCAACATTTAAACGTAAGCACTAAGAATATCAGCACACAGGTCACAAATCATTGTAATTACAGCATTGTCCATACATATTGAGAACACAATTCAATTAATTTCAATTTGTTTAACTTGAGTGAAGAATGATCCTAAGCAAGGAGCAAATCCTAGGTAGACAATCGGACTACTAAGCCAAATGTCCTGGGTTCAATTTGTATGACCAGGCGTAATTTTACAAACTAAATTAATAATATTGTCAGAAGAAAACTAGTAAACGGCATAACATTCAATTGTGTAATTTTATTTACAATACAAAAAGAGTAAAAAAGACAAAACGTTTCATTGTCTATGACACACATTTTGTACATTATTTTAATATTTACACTAAGGACTAGGACCATCACATTACCAATAATCCGCCTTAAGCCAGCATTTGCCATTACCTTTGTATTTCACTGAGCCACCTGGTACATCAAGAGTCCACATCACTTTAGAATGGGCGCCAGGAACGAACTTGTGATTTAATTTTGGCAAGTTTTATTTATCAAACAACCGAGATCGACAATAAATAAGCACATTTAGAATTTAACTTTTGATACAAGTAATTCAAGTTAAAATACTCACTCAGTAAAGTTTTAATGGACACATTAAAATAATGAAATTATAGGAGTTTTAAAATTATAAAAACATCTTCAGATAAGTACATACTTGATTTCATAGGTACAATTTGTTAGTTTTTAAAAATAAAAATAAGCTACCATCAAAACCCTTGCTAGAAAAACTACACAAAACAAAATTATGTTACAGAACAAACGAATGCACCAACTGTAGTTAAATTTTATATAATAAAAGCAAAAGTACTTTCAATCTATTTTTTCACGTTGTTTGGTAAAACACCCCCCCCCCCCNCCCCCCCACTCCAGTTAATAACTAAGAAAATAAACATTTACTGAGTGAGAAACTTAGCTTTCGAGATCTACAAGATAAAACGGTGGGTAAGAAAATCTTATTACATTCACAAAGATGACTCGTTGGTACCAAAATTAAAACCCGATTATCACCTGACACTCTCTGAAGACAAGAGAACATGACAATATCAAAACATATCCTATTTTACAAGGTTTCTGCAAAACTGTTTACAATTATTTGATAAGTTGTATCTGAAGCTTTGTTATGTCATTTTGTTTTGAACATAGAATTTTTACAACCCGATTAAATTTTATTAAAATGGCCTATCCACATAAAATAACTTATTTATTTAGATATTGAGAATGTGCAAGACTGAAAGACATGTTTGATGAAAAGTCCCACACTTTCAAAACTATAACAAAAATGCTCAACACTTAAAAACATAATATTAAGAGACCTGTGCTAAACTTTGTATTTACGATGTAAATCAAAGTTTATTTACATTTAAATTACATAAAAATGCATGATTTACAAAATATGGAGCTTAAGTACACACAATAAATTACACCAATTAATACAGCTTTTTTACTTTGTGATCTTAGAAACTGATACCAAATTCTTATCTTAGTAACACATTCCTAAAACAAGCAAGTATTGCCATTTTAGCAAGTTACACTGGTTTAATAAGTGAATACATTTATTTTACAAGGAATTATAGGTTATATACAACACATTTTATACAATTGAGCCAACATAGGTTATATTTTGCTTAAATAGTTTTTTTGAAAAAAAATCTCGAGATCAAGAAAAAGATGGTAGCAGCAGATAATGTGCAAGAGAAACGGGATACGGCACATGCATGTGCCGGGAGAAGGATGAATGACGGAAGGACAAAGGAAGATGTGGATATTTTACAAAACTGTCACAGGTCAGAGACTGATCCTGATTACTATAAATCATACAGAATAGGTAGGCTTAATTTAGAGGAAATGCACCTGCATTTGTGTCGAGTGGAAAACCACCTTCGGTGCACTTGACTGGGAATGGACCCCGATCTTCCCATCCTTGGCAGTCTAGTCCAACACAAGATTAGTGTAGTCGCAGTAATTATTTATTTAATAAGTTTTTGTCTCTCAGTGTATTGGAAAAACAAACTGAAAATTATTAAATCTGGATTGTATTAGAATAAAGACATTCCATTAAACAAAAAATGTGTCAACGCCAATGATTAAGACATGCTTATGAATCAAATTTTTGTTAAAAAATATGCAGAAGATACAAGCAAGAAGGAAGCAGGAATCATGGTGTAATTTACTTTCAAAGTGGTACCATTTGCATTATGAGGAGTTTGTTCTATTTAGTGATATTTTTGGGGTGCAACATATTTTTGGATGCGGACTATTTTAGGGACAATATGAAAGTATGTCTAGCTAAGCTTGTGTTACACTAATATTATTAACACTACATTTTAATAACCCAAATGCCTTATTCAATATGCAATAAGTCCTTAAATAAAAATTATATGAGTGTATAAAAGCACAAACTCAACAACTTAAAACACTTCAACAATGGTATCTTGCTGAGGAAGTGTGAAACATCACTCACTACCAGCTGCCTCTTGGAAGGGGATATATTTTGTTAGTTAAAATGAGAGAACAAGAATTCATTCTAGCTTCAACCAAAGGAAAACCAAGAAACCGCTGTTTTATTTAAGAAAACTGAGCAATATAATGCGACTGATAGGAAAGACCTGATAGAATTGTTAGCTTAGGCCTTGATGGAAATCAAATAAGCTTCCCTCTTCATTTCTTTAGACTTTCACAGAATGGTTTTTTTTTTAATTTTCATGAATGTTCCTTTTTAATAATAAGACATAAAACACATCAACATCACTATTAGGCACACTTAAAATGTTTTTTTTTTAATGTGCTTAGGTAAATCATATTTTATGTTTATAAAGTTTGGTATTGGTTATTTGTATGTTTGTAAATTGGAATGGAAAAAGTTCTATACAGTTACAATCAGATCTGAAATTCATATTTGATCCTTTTCCCTTTATTTTGCTAATCTATACTGACTTAGTACTTCCTTTGATTCATATTTTCTTCATATTAATGTTTAAATACACTAGCTAAATGTTAAGATGGATCCACATTCATTTTGAAGTTAAAATGTGCCATCCCCAACCTGTTAAAGAGTTAGATCAATACTCCAGAGGGTGTATGTTATGGTTATATTACAATTATTGCTGGTATGCAGCACTTTGCTAACAATAGCCATTTTTTACAGCTAATTTTTTTACTGAGAATAAAACCTGTGTTGAAGAGTTTTATTAAATATAGACTGAACATAGTAAATCCTACACTTTAACCAATGCTGGCATCGCGTCTTTAATGGTACACACCGGTATTCCCATTTCAAAATGGAATGCCTATTGCATTACTTACAAATCTGAGATGTACAAGAGTTTAATTACATTACATCATAACAACTGTATGTATATAAGAAAAAGTACAATTATTATATACACAGTGATTTAAAAAATTACTTTAGAATGACTCCATTGTTTATAACAAATTTTTGGTCCCTTCCGAATGGTACAATTAACCACAAACACATAACAAGGCACTTTGAACAATTATCACTGAACAAGATACTATCATATAAATTATATTTGTCAAATAATTTAGTGACAACCATGAGCTTGTCACAAAACCTGAAGGGGTTGCATTCACAACAGTTCAGTTCTCACAAATTATCAATTTGATGCAACAATAAACAAATTCTAGTTACCCTTTCAAAGTGTATATATGTCGCAAGCACCCTACATTCGGCATCCAATAAATGTTGATTATACTACAAAAGAAATTCAGTCACGTAGTTTAAAAAAACACATAATTGTGAGATGCAGAAAAGAAATCAACCAACAAGCAAATCAGATAGTGTTGACTGTCAAAGGAGAAACCGTACAAAGAATAAAGTTTTCCAAGTACGAGTTGAGGTACAGGGATTACACGAAGCAAGGGTGGGATGGTATGGTCATGTAATGAGGATGGAAAAGCAGATAATGCCAGGGAAAATGATGAATATGGAAGTATGTAGGAAGAATACCACAAGAGAGGTAAAGAACTTGATGGGAGGAGCAGGTAACAGCAAGTGTAGGAGTAAGAGAAGAACGGAAGCAAATAAATGTGAAAGAATGAGGGGAGGAAAGAGGGTGATGGAGGCATTTTACTAAATAGACCTGGCCACAGGCTGAAAACAGTTGATGATTTGGTAGTGTGCTTTCATAATCAAAATAACCTTCACTCAAAGTTATCATAATTATCATCACCTTGCCAAGGATGTGCACCCCAATTACAGCACAAATAAGTTTGTATCTGAAACAATCTAGTTTCCTGCACTTTCTATGATTTGCAAATTTCTCCTCTCCTTACTATCCTCCTCATTTCTTAATAATCCCATTAAGAGTGAACCACTAAAAAATTAATTCTTACTAATTTTTTTTTTTTAACTCGAGTGCTATTCAAGCTGGCTGCACTTGAAAGCAGGGCCAGAAATAGAATGGCCTGGCTTTCAGGTGCATATAAATATGCTTCAACAGCAGCCGAGATTGTAAATATCTCCCGCGGCGTTTCACACTAGGGCAAAGCTAATACACAACGCAGCAGTGCCATAGAACGAGAGCACCACAATTCTCGACGATTACAACAACTTGCAGTCGATAGCCCCAGAGAAACAATGTATGCTTCAACCACACACTTAATAGCAAAGTTAGGGGAAAATATTCACACAAAAAAAAAGTTTTAAACATACCTGAACCAAGCATTAGTTAAGCCAACTCGATATTAACAAAATTTATCTAGAGACGGGTTGAATCCTATATTTCCCGAATCATCAACTGTTTCCAGCTTGTGGCCAGGTCTGTTTAGTAAAATGCCTCCATATCCTTGCGAACTTCCTCCTACTCTCTCCTCTTCTCACTTGCTATCTGTTCCTCCCCTCTCTTCCTTGGTCTCCATTGGTATCTCTTCCCTCCATATCCATTAATCTTCTTGGAATCCTCTCCCCTTCCAATCTCATTACATGTCCGCACTAGCTCATTCCTAGCTTCCTCTACTATCTCAAGTACCCCCTATATTTCCCGAATAAAAATCCTAGATTTTCTTTTAAATCTCACATACAACTTCGAAACCTCTAAGGGCCAGTTTCATAGTCAAGTTTAGTACGCCTCAAGTGCGGTGCTACACTAAGTACAGCACGACACCTACCTAAACCAGAATGGAATGGGCCGTTCTCGCATAGGAAACTGGCCCATTCCATTCTGGTTTAGGTAGGTGTCGTGGTGTACTTAGTGTAGCGCCGCACTTGAGGCGTACTAAATTTGACTATGAAACTGGGCCTAAGTCTTAAAATGTTTAGTTGTAATTGTAATGTCTATTACATCGTAAATAGGGAGTGGATTCTATGTCAACCAAAATGTATAAAATGGCTGTTCTAAGGGAAACAAGCACACAATAATCAGTGTAAAATTGGTTTTACTGCCTATTATCTTGTTACCTACAGCAAATTCACAGTGATGTATTTTCCTTTAGCATCACATCTCACCACTCCTCCAAATTGTACACATATGTACTAATTATACTAATGTGTTAGTGGTAAGAAAAGTTGAATAGTGAGGAAATGTACCTGCATTGAGTGGCGAGACAAGATCTAGCAGAAAACACCTTAAGTACACTATACAGCGAGCGATTCAAATCGTGATCTCACCTTCATCGACAGTCCAGTCTCCTAAGATAGTGACTATTCTGCCGCTGAGTCGGGTCACATGATGCTACTAACTAGATACTTTAAAATTTGAAAAGCCTAGTTCTACTTTACACAAAGTCAAGGAACAAAATTTCTAATCTGCGGTTTCCAAAACAATTTAAACTTTTCTCCTGCAACAGCAAGCTGTTTCCTCCCAAGATGGCTGCCACTGCTCCCATTGTTCTCCACCCGATTTACACTTATTGGAAGATATTTAACAAGTGTTGATTTTCAAACCTACTCCAAACAAGTACCCCACAGCTTACAAGTTCTAAGAAACCAGACTCTCTTTTTCAACATAAAATCTCCATTGTAGAAAAAACAGAGGACAAAGCCGAAATAAAAGAGATAAGGCTCTTATTCATTAAATAGGCAAAAAGCAACAGAAAAAGCAACGAAAGACACTTTAAAATAAACATAATGAATTTGCATTAACATGAAATGTACATACATATATTTCTAAACTGCCTATGTTTTGCGCTCAAGGAAAAGAAAAGGCAATTAGGTAAAATCCAGTCTATTGTCATAAACAAAGAGAAAGCGTGTTTGATAATTTAATTATATAATACTATTTTGTCGTGTTTTTTTTAGTTTGTTATTCGTGGTGTCTACTCAACTTGACCAATGAAACTCCAGACTCTTCCTGATCATTTAAAAAAAATTCCCCGACTCAAAAATATATCACACCCTTCTATAACCCCCTTGCCCCCCCAACAGTTTTTGTATTAGCATACCAGTAGTCTACCAGGAATTATACAAATTATAAAATATATTACACAGCTAAGAAAAAAAATAAAAAATGAACGAATCACATTTTAATTTACTGATTTAGTGATTATATCTCATATTTTGAGTAAAACAATATTTTCCCAGATTTTTTTTTGTAATCTACCAAATTCCCAACTTATTCCCGTTTTTCCAAGACCACTTCAAATTCCCGGCTGATTCCAGTTTTTCCCCCCGACTTTCCCAGATGGTAGACACAATATTATTCTTCCAATTTCACAATTTTATATAATTCCTTTTAAATAAATGAATAAAATTGTTTTATTAAGTCGGGGTCAACAAAATTGTAATTGAAGTTACTTTTTTAAGATTTGTAAGAATCTCATATATCATAGGATTCAAGATTTGCAAAAATAGCAAAAAAATATTTCTAATACAATTCATACTATACGATAAGATTCGAGAGATTCGACCATCTCATCTTCAGTATTATCAAATATGATGAGAAGGTAATGATTTAAAATACATGGTACTTAAAAGTTTCCGTTCATAAATCTCACTAACAGAACATACCGAAGATTGCTGACCTAACATTTAGCTTTACATATCTAAAATGTTATTGTTGCATCAACTAGATATGAGTGACTACATAAAATAAAAGTATTAGCAGTGTTCATCCGAAATTGAGCAGGCCACTGTATCAAAATTACAAAATAGACTTGGGTTAAGTTAGAATGATAATTAAGAATTGAATACTCCCCAGGTATGTTTTTTGGGGCATCAACACCATCATTACTAGCCCCCAGTCATAATTTAAATAACAAATACATGTATTGAACTTCACAAATTAAAAAATATTATCAACCAACAATGATTTAAGCTTACAGTGAAACTGAACTTTTTATATTGAAATAATAAAATCTATTTATATTCAAAAACATTTAAAATGGCACACATCTTATGTCCAAACAAGTTGATTTGCATGATATTTAAAAGCTCTCACCTAAAATATTAGGTAGTCGGTGGTTGATCTTAGCTCACTAAACAAGCAACTTCCATGTTTTAAGAACCAATACAGAATTTTGTCTTAAAATTCACATCAAACAAGCGGGAAGTTACATATTTTCTAGAGTCGTATTTCTAATCACATTTATTTAGTTAAGTAATACTAGGAAACTCGAGCGGTAACAATCCTTTGAGCCGACAGAAAACTTAGAACTATTCGTTTGTTGGCCAACTATTGTTATACCACTGACATGTCAAATACAATGTCTCGTCACTTATCAAGGCTGTTCACGGGTTCTCCAGCTTAATGAACGAGCTACCGGGAGGTAATTTTCGCTTCGCCCCTGAGAGACCTGTCACATGTTTGTAGACATAGTTCCCTTGAATCGTGCCGGCCAACAGGCGGCTTCTTTTGCTTAATGAAGCACTGTTACCGTCATCCTCTAACTCATTAGAAGCAGTCGACCTGACGGTGACGCCTAGGTTTAAGCTCTCTTCATCTGAATCCAAGTCTTCATAAACACCCTCGGCCACCTACACAATTAGAGTATATAACATAATTGATATGATTCTTATCGTAGACATTACACTCGGAAGTTAAAATACAGGAAAGGTGGACGTGAACAAACACAATATGACTTTTAGAATGAAACACAGTTCACAACTTTACTTTGCCCTTTCACAAAGAAGTAATGGCTACCTCTTGGATAAAATCAATCATTACCACTCAATCCCCCAAACTAGGTTTCATTCTATTGGAACCCATCGGGGGGAGTGTGAAAGGCTCAACGCAACTTCCTAAAAGAGGGAACCATAAAACTCAAAAAGGAAAGAAAAAAAAGAAAATGGTAAAGAATGAGAGGACACTTAGATAAGAACATGTATAAGGAATAACATAAAGGACAAACACTGTAAAGTCAAATTTTAATAGGAAAGGCCTTATTTGACAATTTGAAAAATTACTAGGTCTACGTTCATGTACTCATATATCAATCAATGTTGTCTACGGCTGTCACTATTGACAGATGGCATCGATACCATTACAAAACACTAATAACATAGGAAAATATAAATTTTGTCCCAAAATACATAGTGTGTATATATATATATATATATATATATTGGTTTGTTCTCTAACAAGCCTTTTCTATAAAAAATTTTAATATGGTATCGTTACATCTTTACTAAGGACTATGCCCCAAGAATCAGAAGAATATGTGAGACAATATACCTGAATCTCAAAGTCTGTAAGACTGGACTCGTCAAAATCGTCCAGGTGATTGATGTCAACAAACTCTGGTTTGACGTTCTTGAAGTGTGAAGTCTCGTTGCCGACCTGATCGTCACTGTCAGTGTCGTCTTCCTCTGCGCTAGGACTACTGGCAGGTTCCAACTTAAAAGACTTGTCTCGTTTTATAGCTCCTCTTTCCAAGAGACTCAAGTTCTCTGCACAGGCAAGTACAATCATGAGTGATACCCGGGGACCCTGAATTGAACTGGTCACTTCAAAAAGGACACATTTCCATTTTATCAAACGAAATATCCACTTTTATGAGCCTTCTATATATTATTATCTTAACTTTGATTTTCTACTAGGAAAAAAGTAACCTTTATTATTATATCAAGAACTTATTTTCTTAAATGCTAAATAATTATAAATGTGATGAACTTTAAATTAAAAAAAAAACATATTTCAATTTTTGCTTTGGGATGAAAAGCTTTCATGGATTGAAGAAGACCCCACAATAATTTTGCCACCTAGTTGCAAAATGGTGAACTAAGTAGGATCAGCTCCTCCCACTCGTACACTAAAATGTACAACTTTAAACCAAAATTTAGCAAAACAATACATAATTATAACATTTAAAACCATCCCAGTATTTTCTATCAAAAATAGCAAAAGTATTCCAATATTTTTGTGTTATTTCCTAATGCCAAGTTTTGTGTAGAACTTCTTTTTTTAAACATTAACGACTAACAAATTTTTTTAAAGAAATTTTCTTTATTTAAATAGTTTAAAAAAAGCACAAGTTAAAAAAACACCAGTTAAAAAAAAGGAAGAAACTGCAAGTAAATTTAAATATTTTGGTTCAAAGATTGGCATGTATTTTTAAAAGAGTCATTTGACCTCTTAAGACAAAATGGCCATGTTTGATTTAAGCAATAGAACAAAAAAAGGTCATATTTACAATTTTCCAGCACTGGTGTGTATGTGTGTGAGGGGGGCAGGGGGATACTAATGGATACAATGAAAATTTGCCAAGTCAGAATAGTTCACTTCCATTTAATGGGATTTGAGAGCTAAAATAAAGGGGGCATCGAAATTTGATTCTCGATTCTTTTGACATTAATATCAAAGGTTTTGGGTTTGACACCCCTAAAATAAATAAGCATCAGCATATAAAAACATACCTGGATATACCATGGCTTTCTTGATAGCAACAGGATCCTTCTTAGACCATTTTTGAACTTCTTCGTCCATTTTGGCTATCTTGGAAGGATTCATGGCCCAAAGACAGCCTTTACGCTGCCCACTATTACCCGTGGGCTTTTCAATCTTCTCGAAGCACTTGTTCAAGCTAAGATTATGCCGCACAGAGTTCTTCCAACCGTTGGGTGCAGTCTTGAAGTAAGGGAAGTGCTCGCTAAACAAACATAGCATTTTGTAAAATTTGGTGTAAGAAACTCAATCAAGTTAGTAATGTCTTATCAATGGACATATACCATTAATAAGTAAAACAATATTATATAAATTAGGGGTCTGCAAATGTGAGTTTTTTCATTCAAATAGAGTATTTCAAAAAGCTCCCAAGTTTGAGTTTATTAATAATTTTAAAATTTTAAGAGTATATAATATATGTTATATATATTTTAAAGTGTCACCAGTCAAAACAAAAAGAAAATCTAAATACCACATCTTTAAAATGCAAGATTTTAAAAATATATAAAAACACCACTATTTTCTCATTTATTATTTGATTCATGATAACCCCATATATTAGCTTCAATATGAAGTATTCAGACTGGCTAAAAGTACAGTAGTTCATTAATAGATGGCATTACAATAGCTTATTGCAATGAAACGTTGATTCGCGCCCACACCAAGGAATGGGTTAGTAAACGTTTTAAATATTCTAAGTTTGAAAATAATAAAAATGTATATTCTCCAAGTTAGATTTTTAATTTAACTGAAATTATTATTTTAGAAAGAGACAGTAATAATAGTAGATATAATGATTATTCAATCATATAGTGATCTACTTAACTATTTTTATTTTCACTGCCCTCTCATAGCCCTGCAAGTTCAATCGAAGATAATTCAAAATTAATCATAATATTGAATAAATAACCAGTCAAAAGTAGTTGTTTTTTTTACCTATAACAGGTTTTAATGTGATATTTAATACTAAATTATTGAATGATTTTTAAGTGAAAGTGCTAATATAATCTACATTAAATAGCCTATACTCACCAATGCGGTATAAAAATGTATTTCCATGTACATCAAGAGGAAACTCTAAATAATGAGCCTATAAAACTTTTGATCTCGATCCCGAGCTTTAATGACAAGCGCGGCTCGGAGTTTGAAATTCAAGTACTCGCAGAGCCCTAATATAAATTAAATCATTGAACGCTTAGACACTAGCATTAATGAACAGACAAGACAAATGTAATGATAGGGGGAAAAACTTTTGTCAACATTGCATTAGATTTTTAGTTTTAAGGATACATTAAGTTCAAGTACAGCGCATTTGTATTAAGAGTTTAACATTTAAAAGTGTTTAGCCGACTTTGTATTCTAAAAATGTATAGGCCTAATTTTTATACAGCAACAATAGTTAATTAACAGAGGTACAAGTTTACCAAAGACTCAGCAATATCCCAATGGCAGATATGTGTAGTTTACAAACCAGAGTTCAATGCTAAGCTGGTGCACTGGTGATATATTTTTACATAGGCGGTAATCCATCATCTGAAAGTGAACGCAGGAGCATTCCATAAAAATTCACCCTCATCGTCCAGTGTTCTTATATAGTAAGATCTGGCTAATTCCAACCCACCGTGATTCCCTGCGAAATTCCCTAGTATTTAAATCAATGGTAAAAAGTAACATTTAATTCAAATTTTAAAAGGTGATATTTAGTTCGAAACTTAGACATTGTTAATTTTTTTCAAGTATGTACTCATTTCAAACCTAGCTTAACAATCTAAATTAAATTATTCCATATGTCAAGAATATCAAATCAAGTTAAAGAGTTATTGAAGTATAGTAAAAGAGAAAGTGGGGAATTTTGCAATGTGCGCTGGAGGCGAGCGGGTTTCCTGGAATAGGGGGTGTGCGGGCTCAGCTTTCATCGTCACTTCTGTGTGACAATGTAATCATGTGACATTCAGCATGGAAAGAGTATCTGTTTTATAGAGCATATAAAAATGGTGTGTGTTTATATGTAGCATATTTTAAGGTTTGTGATTTATTGTGTACTGACTATCTGCCCATAGGCAATCCTCGTAAAAATTGTCAGTTCGAATATTGGACATTTAAAAATTGTTGAATATGTTTTGGTTTAAAAAAAAGGTTCTAGTGTATTAATGAAGACTGTCTGGTAAGATGTGTGAAAGGAATGAGCATCCACTCACCACATGAAGTTGTATATTTCCGACACAGGCAAACTCCCTGTCCTGCTGTTCTTCAGGGCCATGGCGATGAGGCACGAGTAGGAATACGCTGGTTTGGGATACAAGCGAGCATCACAATCCATGTCTCCGTAGTGCCTAGTTGTCTGTTTCTTGGTGACCACCACCTGGGGAGGTGGAAAAGGCGCCCTGTTTGGGCTCGTCGTTGTCGTGCTGCTGGTTACTGA
Organism: Timema californicum; assembly: GCA_902141385.1. Taxonomy (NCBI): domain Eukaryota; kingdom Metazoa; phylum Arthropoda; class Insecta; order Phasmatodea; family Timematidae; genus Timema; species Timema californicum. The sequence goes on from CABFOW010000267.1 coordinate 156,887, forward strand.
GCGCGAGTACACGCTAGACGTGGTCAGAAGGGATTGTCTGTTCACAGGAGCCATGCGAGACGAAGCCGACACACGCAGCGTCGCTGTTTGCACCGGGCAACTAGTTTGTACTATGGATGCACCTGAAGTGGATACCAAGGAAGCGAGAGACCTAGCAAAGCTGACAGCCGCGGTCTCTGTGGCGGCCATGTTTGAGGGGGTCGAAATATCGTCCACCACCACCGGTGATTCTGGAGGAGACGAAGGTGAGGACACCATCAACAGACTCGAGGTGGTTGCATGGGAGGATGGGACGGACACAATCTTTACAGGCATGATGGTGTTGGGGTTGACGAGTCCGCCGGCCCCCTCGCTACCGTTCCAGTCGAAGTTGAAGTTTGAGTTGGAAGAGTTACTGTTTGTACTGAGGAGGCAGCTGTTACCACTGAACCACATCAAGTCCCCGGATCCGCCCAGGGCATCGTCCAGGTCGAGGGGAGGTAGTTCGCTGAGAGATAAACTGAGGTCGCCACCAAGTACAGCGTCTATCTCTGTCTTGATGTCAGAGTCTAACATCTCCTGCAGAGAGAGTGTCTCTTGTGTGCTCAGGTACATGTCCATCATGGGCTGAAAACAAATACACAGTTCATCTGGTTAGATCTCTTGTAATTAATTAAATATCTCTGTTCATGAGCAATCTTGAGGTTTTTCATTTTTAAATACGTACTAAAAAATAATAGCCTATATATTATTTATATAGGTTGAAGAGGATCCAGTGTTTGTCACCAAGCCTTGGGTCATTTAAGAGGAACTTCCTGTAACATAATCTGATTTAACTTTGGATGAAGTCCCGCAGCAGAGGGGTGAAAAGATGACATGAAAATCACATGTTGACTTTAAGAACTGAGATTAGTAATCTCAAAAGGAACAGATGCGTCAAAAGAGATTTGAAGTGAATATTAACTGGAATAGAAATGTTATGTTGACAATCGTGAATAAAAGTTGTTTATGGTATGTTTTAATGAATGCAAAAGAAAGAAAGAAAAAAATCCTTAGCAAAGCAAAATTCGTTTTCCAGGTTGCTGGGCACTATTTTGTGTGTGTGTGTGTGGCCTTTATATCTTAGAAAGGGAAGTGGTGTCAATCTTATTTCAGTTTTTATTAAAATTGGCTTTCATGAAAGCAATTTAAATAGGCTCAAAGCAACAATAAGAGAATAGTAGTAATAAGGCTGTGTTACATGGTACAACTCTTATAATTTTTCATTTGATTAAGTTTTTAAATTTGGGATACATTTTTAAATCCGTTATTCAGTGTTTGATTTGCATGAAATTTCATGCAACGCCTCAACAAAACAAAAAAAAACATAAAATGACTGCACAGATGTATCTGGATTGTATATGTTTTATTTTGTTTGATGAAGATTAAGTCCTCACCCCTAACACCAGGTTTTTTAAGGCGTGGTTGGTTACTTGAGTTCTAAACAATCTCTTCTGACCCAGAAACTATTGTCAGACAAAAATAGGTTGCTAATCTGCACAGCCATTTAGTGTAGAGGAAAGAATGTGACCCAACTCATGTGTCAAGCAAGCATTGTTGCTCCTAATGACGGCTCGTCTGTCAGGAGTAGGATGTCAACTTGTAGGCAAACAGCTCATATTTATGGTCTTTAGAACAAAGTTGTTCTATAAGGTTTTCAACATATTGGCTCACCACCACATTTATTTGAATTTATTATATAATTTGTTACCCGCGCTAGTGCGGTTTAAACGTCAATCCCGTTTAAATTCGCCGGTGACTGGAAGGTCAGGGAGGAGGGTTCAAACCTAGGACGGATGTTATGGTACTTTTCCTTGGCCAATGTTCGAGAATCTCCCGTCTTCATTTTGACGATAATAAAAAATAAGCGATTAAAATAATCTAATTTATCAAATTGTAAAAAAAAACTTAAGAAAAGAAGAGGTGACGGAAAATCACGTGATTACTTTCGTTGGGGGAAGGGAGGGTCAATAATCATGAAAAGAAAAGCCTTACATAATTTTAAGGCCGGCCCCTTATCGCACATTTCTAATAACGTTTGTAAAACAGCGCAGCGTCGCGGAAAACAAGGTGAAGTAATAATGGCGACAGACCCGCTCCTTCCGGTCGTCTCGTGTTTTAAAGTTCTGCCATGTCTGTATTGATTTTCCCGTGCGTTCCTTCCCCTCCATTCCCCTCCTAGTGTTAAAACAATCAGCCAGGCCCTTGACGAAAAGGATAAGATTAGTCAGCAATGAATGTCAAACACTGGCTCAAACATTTTGGCAATAAGCTTATTTATATTAAAAAGGTCGTCACTACATCAACTCAATAGATTTTTTATTATTATCTCTTTCGCGTTTCGTTGGCCGTCCTGGTCACACGCGTATGTAATAATTACTTTAATGTGTTACGGATGAGGAAGGTTCAATTCAGAAGAAATGTCACCCACATTTATGTAAAGGGAGGGTAGAAACCACCCTCAATACACTCGACCTAGATTCGAGTCGATCTCCCCGTCATCGGGAATCCAGTCTACTGCGATAGTAGCGCGTTAGACCACGCAGTCATCGAGATGGGTGGTAAAAAATTAAGTAGTACAAATCATTAAATATAAAAGTTTATCAACAGGAGCCTTAACATGCATAAGAGAATATAAAACATAAACAATGATGCCTGGGGAAGAATACATTTCGAACCTAACCGCCATTTTAAAATCATCGTTTTCGATACACAGTTGAGGATAAGCACGAAACATAATAAAAACATTAATAAAGAGAATAGAGGGCGCATGCGAACAGATAAACGCCAACCAGAAGTATATTGGACCCATCTCATATATAAATGCACACAACAATGAACTCTTTGAGGAAAGATTACCTTTCCGAGGCCGCCAATATACTATGATTATCTTAGAACAGGGGTCGACAAACTACAGGCGGCGGGCCAAATCCAGCCCACAGCCTCTTTTTGTATGGCCCGCGAGCTAAGAATGGATTTTATATTTTCAAACTCGTATCCATCAGCATTTTTCGAATCTTGATGCAAGTTCAGAAGACATTTTCATATTTCAAAATTCATTTGACCATTTAATTGAAGAGCTTCAACTACCATTCAAATGGAAGTGATTAATCTGGAGTGTGATATGCTAAAAGGCAAATTTCAAGAAAAGAATTTAACATAATTCTATAGATGTATTTCAAGGGATGAATATGGTCAGTTAAGATAATATGTTTGGGGCCTGAAATATGTACTATTTGGACCTTTACAAAAAATATTTACCGACCCCTATCTTAGAAAATAAAGACGAAAACGATGGAGGGTAAAAGAGCTGATTTGAGAGCCAGCAAAGCGCAAATAACTGTCTAAAAAAGATAAGGGCAACTTGTTTTTTAGTGTGGGCTGTAAGTTATCTTTTCCTAAGAATGTGCGAGTTTGTTTTTGTTGAGGAAGGTGGGGTAAGTTTTTTTAGAAGAGTTGATGGGTTAAGAAAACCCCTAACTAGTTTTGAATAAAGTTATGAGTCACCTGCAGGATATGCATGAAATAAGTTGACAATTGCTTGGAGAATAATTCTTAAGGCACACCCTCCTATAAAGTATATTTTTGTTTGAATAAAGTGTGATGTAACTTGATTTTTTCAGAACATTATAAGATTTTTCTCCTTCAAAAAGTCCCTTCCCCAGTGGTTTATAAGCGTGAAAAGCTTTACTCCAGAGCTAAAGACCTTATTTCCTCCCCTTTCCAAACTAATATTAATATTTAGCACCGCGTCTTACGAACCGTTCGGGTTATGCGCTTTAAGTACTAATTACTCTAATGAATTATGAATTGGGAAGGTTGAATTAGAGGAAGTGAGCCCGCATTTGCGTGGAAAACCATTTAGGAAACACCCCGCACCCCCCCCCNTCCTCAGCAGTCGAGCAGCTCAACACGACTAACGCGTTAGCCAACTACGTCCTACTACCTGTTCAGGTTACACGCATACATACAGTAGCCCCATGGCTTCTTTGGTGCTGACTGACAACTTATAGCTTTGAAAAGGTGCCAGACCAAATTATGTATCCCTACGCCGAACCATATGATCTGCAAAAACATGTGTTTAGCAGCTGTCACTTCTGACAGTCAGCACCAAAGAAGCCATGGGGCTACTGTAGATACATACACCCCCCATTCTACTACAGGTAAGGCAAGAAACTGCACATAGCTCAAAAACCAACTCATTACTTATTCCACCTCGTCAACCAATGGGCCCTTCAGTTTTGACTTCAGCGCATGTTCGGTTGCCCCAGGCCATATTTTTTAGTAATTAGTTTAACGAACCGCTTAATAAGCGGTTAATGCACATGCAGACTACACACCTTAGTACACTAACTAAAGTTTGTTCCCTCGCCGAACTCACATTTGTTTATCATAGTCGGAGTGGAAAAACCACCCTGGACAGGATTCAAACCCAGGCCACAGACAAATAATATACCCAGATGCTCAACCTCCATGCCTTTTGGCAGCTTGAGTTTTTCAATACCAGGATCGTTGGGGTTAGTCCTATCATCGCCTAGCAGTGACACTAGCGAAGCCTGGTGTTGAAAGACCCAAGCTGCCAAAAGGAGCGCAGTGAGACTCCCATAAGGTTGAGAGTTTTGTTTCTTACTTGTCCGTGACCCGGACCTACCTGTCAACAGCAAACTAGACCAGGCGAGGTTGATGCCCACTGCTGTAGCTAAAATATACTATATACCACCATAATACAGAGTATTTTTTTTGTCTTCATGAATAAATCATGGTGTCTACTCAACTTGACCAATGAAATTCCTGACTTTTCCCCTGATTTTCAGTGATAATTTCCTAAAATTCCCGACTAAAAAGTATGTCACATCCTTTCCCTTCACAAGCTTTTTTTATGAACAATATAATACAATACAATTAAATAAACATATTTCCTTTTATTTGTATTAACATAGTATACTAGAAATTAGAAAATTATATTACACAGCTCAAAAAAAACCAGTTTGGATAACATTGTAATTTACTGATTACTGTAAGCTATTTCATATTTTGTGTAATTAACAAAATTTTCCCGTTGTTTCTCTCTTCTTAATTTATGAAATTCTCACCTAATTTCTGATTTTTCCCTACCGCTTCTAATTCCCGGCTATTTCTCGTTTCCCTGATCAACTTGATGATCAAAACTCAACAGTGTAGCTTACTCATTATTAAGGGATACCTTTTCTATGAAAAGGTTTTTATAATCCGTATAAGATTCCCCAAAGGCTATTTGATAGAAAATAAATCATTTGATTTTTTTTTAAATAATGTTGTTCTTTACATTGAACATTGATTTAGACAAGTACAAATAAATAAGTTTTTAATTTTTGACAAACAGTCTACTCTACCTATATAAATAGTCTTAAGTTTTTTTTTTACAGAACAGTTAGTTTCCTACTATGCCTATAAAAAGCTGGATAAAAATATCTCAAATGCAACTGTTTTTAGTATACCTAAGTTAAATATTTGACGAAGAGAGAAACTCTAGTTTTAGTGTCAATTTCAAGGAACATCTCTGTTCGTACAAGAACACAAACAAATTTAAACGGTTTTTTACTTTAATAAGAGATTATAAATAAATTTTGGGAGTATATGAATTCCTCTTTATGCCAGTGACAAGAATGAGATGTTCCAAACAATGTCGACAAATATGGTGGAACGCTACAACATCAAGTAGATGACAAGAGTATTTCTTGTCTGATACGGTAGAACAACTTAAACCAATTAGTGCTATTAATGTGTCAAGTGTTTTTAGGTGTAATTAATAATAATAATATTTAGCACCACGTCTTACTACCCGTTCGGGTTATACGCTTTAAGTACTAATTACTCTAATGGATTAAGAATTAGGAAGGTTGAATTAGAGAAAGTGAACCCGCATTTGCGTGGAGGGAGAGTGGAAAACCATTTAGGAAAAACCACCCCCAGTTCACCCGACCGAGATTTGAACCTCGATCTTCCCGTCCTCAGCAGTAGAGCTCGACACGACAAGCGCGTTAGCCAACTACGCCACCGAGGCGGGTTTTAGGTGTAATTGTTATTTACAAAGGTTTTTTTTTGTCATAGACCATTTTATCAAAAAGGGTTTTCTTAATAGACCTGATTGGAATTAAAATTCTGTCTGAACGCATTATACTTAAGAACGACATTCTTCTTCACAATAGTGAGTGAAAGGCTGTTTGTTGTAGGTGAGACCCTTACTTTGGGGATGCCATCCTAAAGGCTGGAAAAGGTTCAAAAACTATGCAAGAAAAGAATAATGGGGCCACATCTCAAACATTGGTTGGGTGTTGTGAAAGGGGATGAGTGGTTTAATGAATAGGGAGAAGGCTGTCGAAATTAGGATTCCAGGTATAGTTTTATTTTGTAAACAGCGCACGAACACATTTAAAGACATAATCAACCATACTTGTTTCAGCTGGTATGCCAACCTAATTTACAAATTGAACATTGCATTTTAGAAGCTCTAATTTGCAAAGCATTTTTCTTTAGTGAACCAAAGACATCGGTTACACAAAAAAGAAACATCTAAACAGTTATTTTCTTAAGTTTGTGCTTCAATGTAAAATGTTTTAAGTTAAATGAAAACAATAACAAAAAAACAACAGTTTATTGTAAAAATTTTGGCTAAAAAAGTGAGTGGTTTTGCAAATCACATGGTTTGATTACTGGATACATGGTAACTTTTCCTAGCTGTCACCTACCAACCTTTCCATTGCGCTAGATTTAGCGGCTTCAATTCTCGGCAGGGTCAAAAATGTGAGATTGAATGTTCCTTTTTATTAAATGATGAATAAAACGGTATGGTTGTTGTGTTAATGCTGATACTGATTAAGATGCGCAATTGTATTCATCAATAAAAATGGAGGGAAATATTTGTTCTAATAGGCCTTGGCTACAGAATTCTAATCTATCAAAGCCACAAATTATTCACTTTTCTTTGTAATAAAAACAGTTTCTGTTTGGATAGTTATTTGTTATAATATAAATATAATAAACAAACTAACACAGATTTTGACTTGATGTGAGGAATGATGCCATAAGCCCTTCTTTTCCTCTGCCCACCATGTGGTTTATACCAACACTTGTTACAATCATTGTTTACTTTACAAGATAACAGATACTCGTTTGTTAATATTCTAATAAAGATATGAGATAGGTAAATTGGTTAGGACACCAAAAGGTGTGTACAATTGGTGAAAGTTTGAGAAACTTTGCTATAGGGTTTAAATCCTATCCTAATAAAATAAAAAATCTTGTCATAATATACCTATTTACACCCAAGACATAGAAGGGTATAACTCATAATTGTATCAAGTAATCTATTAGGAGTATAAACACTGATTAGAGCAAAATTACACCAAATTTCAACTAGTTTCAATCAATATTTCGGATTAAAGTTTTAATCTAGGTCTCTTAATAATCAATTAGCAGTTTGTTAACATTTCGGGTTTTGGTTTCCTATAAAATCCACAGATTTATCATATATTATTATGCATACATGAAAATATTAAGCCTTAAGGTCCCTATGCTCAAGGCCTATACATAAAATTTCTGATTTAAGCCTAGGCCTATACTAAAAAGTGTATTGACAGATCGTTACGGGCCGATTTGGAAATGGAGGTTTGATACAGCTATATAGTTAAAATATAACTTTGATCTATATAAATATTTATTTGAACATTTAAATTAAAAAAAATAATTGGAAACGTTGCCATAGTTACGGCTAGATTACAACCTTGAAAAGTCTTCCCGCCTATACAAAATGAACTCATCCAATTCGTGAATTCACATGCACTAGGTAAGTAAAGATTTGAAAACATAATTATGTAGCAACTTCTCAGTATACAAGATCAATTTAAGTTGTGCTAAAACAATGTATTTTGTAATATTATAACAACATGAATGAGGAACCAATAGTTATTTAAAAACCTAAAGAGCGGGTAAAGCGGTTAGGAATGTTTGTGTTTATGTCAAGTTGTTTTACCTTAAAATTCTCATTTCACAGCATAGAGTACATAAATTAAGCATTTGAAAAATATCCTCAACTCACCTAGTGTATTTCAAGGTGGGTAAAATACTGCCTTTGAAGACAATATTTTATTTTCACCATATAAATTCACAATTTTATTTACCAGTCTACAGACAACGTTCCATTCCCCTGTAGAAAACCGTAGAAACGTCTGTTATCCATGGACAAAGAGAAACAATTTTAAATTATTCAACTCTCATTGGCTGATACGAACTAGATTGACTTCCCGCTCGTTTGGGATTGGTTGGCGCCTAAGATGGATCTCTTGTTCAAATCGAAAATAATGCACATGGCTGACATTTACCAGTTTTGTTTAATAACATAGCACCATTTTTCATACAATAAACACAATTTCCTAAGGTTCCTTCAGCCCTCTATCATGATTGAACATTTCATTTGAAATAGTTTTGAGCAAAATCAAATCTTTAATTACTCTATAGTTTTTGGTACAAATAGTACGTTAGAATAAGGTAGAGTGTAGAAATAGAAACTTTTCATCCCATCTCAACAAACATGGCGGGATTTGTCAGGCGGCAAACTTCGATTTTTTCCGAAAATTATTTGTGCAGTGTATTCTATCTAAAACACGATAATAATGTTTTGTTTATAAAAATTATAACACTGGGATTATATATAAAATTCAAGATCCAAACAAAAACGTTTACTTAAGGAACACAAAAATTAAGAAGAAAACTGTCCAATTTATTTGGAAGAGTTCAATTTTCTAGGAGGGGTGTGGGCTGAATAGGTAAATAAAGCAAAGGCGGGAATAGAGAGGTGAAAAGACCGCGAAGATTGCCATGTGCTTATTGACATTTTATCATTTTTTTAAAGTCATTGATGTCATAATTAAAAAATTACAATTTAGTAGAAATAAAATATATGGAGTTCATGTCATATTTCAAAGTATATGAATCGCCGAGTATGTAAAATTAAAGAAAATGTGAAAATAACATTTTACAATTTGCAAAAATGTAAGTTTTCGGATTTATTTTTGTTCTTTCTCTTGAAATGCAATATTCTAATGTTTCAAAAATCACTTTATTTTTAAATCATTAGCATTTTATTTATTTATTTATTTATAGGATTCATTTTTGTGAGAACTATTGTAAGTGACTCATATTCATACTCAATTTACTCATTTAAGGCAGTTTGTATAAGTTGTAGTGTAACCGCAAGTCTCTGTCAAGTAACTGGTGCGACTGATTGTCAAAGATTGTTCCAAGCGACCAATAAATTCACACATCCACTATGGACTCTGCCTTAATGCCAGGATCAATGGGTGGAGAATAATCCGGAGCACGAAACAATTCTTAGATATCTCAAGTGATAGAACATTTGTGCCCTGAACCTAAAGATCTCAGGATTCAATTCAATTTACCGGGTGTTATGGTTCAACTAGACCTTTATTTAATCTAATTAAACTATTTAAATGAAAGGATACCCACCTCGGTGACTGCATGGTCTAAGGCGCTACTCTCACTATATACTAAACTGCTGAACACAGGGAGAGCGGGGTTTGATCTCGGTCGAGTGTACTGAAGGTGGTTTTACACTCTTCTCACACACAAACTCCCGTACACTCTCTAAATGTAACCTTCCTAGTCCCTAACACATTAGTGTAATGAGTACATAGATGTATGACCTGAACGAGTAGTAAGACGCGGTGCTTGAAAAACTTAGGATAGCTGGCTGCAGCATTTAGACTACCTTGAATTACTGCATGATGCAGTTTACTGTATGCGTTGTATTGTATATATACTCCATTTTTCTTACACCTATTCAAATGTCAAGTCATGTGATCTGCACGAAATATATTGGGGGGGGAAGAA
>CABFOW010000267.1:169723-198752 GCA_902141385.1 Timema californicum
AAATGCGGGTTCACTTCCTCTAATTCAACCTTCCCAATTCCTAATCCATTAGAGTAATTAGTACTTAAAGTGTATAACCCGAACAGGTAGTAAGACGCGGTGCTAAATATTATTTATTTAAAGATATTTCATTTATTTAGGGTATTTAACATGCACTTTCTGACCAGACTAATTATATCAACACAGGACTTATAAACTAACTTCAATCTAGATTAGAACATCCAGCCCCCAACTGTCAATTCATCATTGTGAAAGGGGAAGTTTACATTTCACCACGGGTACATTTTTCGGCCATGCTAGTAATCGAATACGAAACTCTTCGGCTTTCAGGCCACACGGAACATTTTAGCAGTTTGATTTGGCATTTCCCCATATTACTTAACATAATAAACGAATTACTTTCCAAGTATGAGGAATAAACCTCATGCCGTCAACCCGCGAGCGAGCTATACCAACCTAGCAGCCGCCACACGTTGGCGAAGTTAGTGCCAACGTTGGCGGACAGAGGATGTCATGTGGGAACCCTCTGGCCGTTATCCAAATTTTTTAAACCATGGCCGCTATTTCTTTATTAAAGTAGCTCTTTATTTGTTCTCGTGAGGCAGAATTTGACCTCGTTCCAGACTTGCTGCTTCACAGATAAATCTGGATGTGCCAGGGAATGAACTCAGGATCTCTAGATCTGTAGCCAGGAGCTCAATATAACTTTCGAAAACTAACCGCTCTCATCGATCTATTTCTATGTTTGGCGTGCTATCATTCTTTGTATAAACTTTGAAAAAGTTCGCTGTGGGCCTACATGAGGTGTGCAGCCATACGAAGAATTTGGTCTAGGCGGGCACATTATATGGAGAAAAAACTTTACAGCAACAACAAGATGTGTCATCATATTTCCATTAATAACGATGGTTTTTTTTAGCACCGCCTCTTACTACCTGTTCAGGTTATACACATATATACTACTTATGCTAAAGAGTTGGGGGTAAGGAAAGTTGAATTTAGAGGGAGTGTACCCACATTTGCATTAAGGGTAGAATGAAAAGTCATTTAAGAAAAACCACCCCCCAGTATACTAGACTGGGATTCAAACATCGATCTCCCCATCATAGTTAGTCCAGTCTAACAAGAGAAGGATGCCTTAGATCATGCAACCACCAAAGCAGGTTTTCGACTATATTGATTTTCATATTTAATGAGTCAAATGGTTATATTTACCAGTACTTTGCGTTCATATGAGCAATGTGGAGGAAACACAATGAGTTGGGACTCATTCGAGGAGTCTAAAATCAAGCACAGGGATGATTTTTATTAACAATAAAAACTGTTGTGAGATTTTGAAAGTTTGTATTGCTAGAATATTGATTGTATTATTATATGGAGGGGACCTGGTGGTCTAGGGGTAAGGTGTCGTCAGACTTCTGTGCTGGGGTCCGGGGTTCAATCCTCAGTCCCCGCACAGATTTATCTGATTTCCAAACCCTTCCTTCACCTCTGACAAGACATCTTGTGAATGTGGGGAATGCCAGGCCTCCACCGTGGTTCGGATTCCACGTTAAACTGTAGGTCCTTCATTTCATCTCACAATCACCCTACCATTACACATTAGCGTAAGTGCGTATAACCCGAACGGGTAGTAAGACCAGTGGTAATAATGATATTATATGGACAGATCATATAATTTGCTCAATCACTACCATTAGATTATATATCTAGTTAATTTAGGGTTTACGACCAAGCGACTCTTAGAAATGAAAATAAAAGAAAGATCAAAATAAATAAGTTATTCTTGAGTGTTGCCGAATGAATGAGAGAACACAATTGACTTGGCTTCCAGTCCACTCGATTCACATCGAAAATCTTCACCTGCAAGTAACTAAGCTATTCCTGTGACGAGTGCTGAAGTTTCAAACAGGCCATTGGGTCTTACCTCTAGAATTGTATAAAATTCTAAAACTAACATTAACTCGGGTAGATATCGCAAATTAATAATTCTATAAAGCCTTCTTCGCACTTAGATTCAATTTTTTTTTCATCATATTTACTTTTTTTCCATGGTGCTAGTATCACGATCAACTTAATGTTTATGTAACCTTCACTTAATTTAAAGTAAATAGTTCCAAAACAAGATTCACGTCATATAAAACAAAAACTCATGTTTGGAAGAAAAAAATTGTTCACTAAAATGTAACCCAATTGTTTAGAGCTGATTAGGCTACAAGTACTTGCAATAGTAACTTTAATCGATATACAAAATAAAGTGTAACAAGAGACTAGAACGTTGTAGAATTTGCGAGACATGGACAAACTATACTGAAGAAATTATCTGTATTCAATAAACAAAATATAAAGTACTAAACAATCTTGTTGATGTCCTGGTTATTCCTCCTAAGATTAAATCATGACGTTAATGCTCTCTCAGTTCCATAGATTCTATATTCAAATGAAAGTACAATATCTTAGGGTATACTTTATTTTCCATATAAAACAATGCATATGTGAATGGACTTCTCTTATTTGCACTCCACATATTAATAACCTGTCTATTAATTAAATAAATAGAAATACAGTTTAACACGGTCATAACAGAAATAACGTCTTTTCAAGTAAAGCCGTCTTGTTTCCTAACTCAGACAAAAATACAAATGTACAATTTTTTTCATTTTTTTTTTTTCAAATTTATTTATTTTTTCAAATTTCACATGAGCTTTCGCTGCAATGGTTCAAAATTATTGCATAAATATATTTGTACATAAGGAAAAAACCTTTTCAAATACCCACATGCAATTATTTATTTCCCCTTAAGCTAACAAACATCCCAAACGAGTCTTAGTACACCCTAACTTCAACAGTGTTTCTGATGCCTTGGTTTTAGTATGATTGTCAAAATATACAGAATAATGTTCCATCATAGCAAAGGCCTTCCTTTAATTGAGAAGATGGATAGAGAACAAAGTTATGTTGATGAATCAAAACAAAGAAGTTCAGTTTGGATAAACGGTATATTATGGCAAAAAGACAAAAACAGGGGTGGACTGGCAGGGTCCAAGCAGCCCAGGACTATAAACATGACGGCCTTTAACATACATTCATAAATACCTCTAAAGCGATGTTTCAGAGTTAGCTGTTGTAGTGAGGTAAAATATTTTTACTATTGGTACATTTAATCTCGAGACCATTTCAGCTATGTTATCGATAATTACGCCGCTAGCATAAAATATAATGTAAGCGTGATGGAGGCGAAAGGTGGAAGTAGAGCCAATCTAATGATAAGAGAACAGCAGGGAGAGTAAGTGTGTAAGGGACTTGCTATGGAGAAAAGAAGTGTCCTTGAAGTGTAAGGAAGTACTGTACAGGACACACTTTGTACCCTTTGTCACACATCACGCGTGCAGCAGAAATATGGACAGTGAATGTAAGAGACTATGAAAGTGGAGGACATGGGAATGAAGTTTGTGAGGAGCTTGTTAGCAGTCACGAGGAGAAACAAGATTAAGAATGAAGTTATCCGGGAAGAGTTGGCGTACAGGTAGAACATGAGATAGTAGAGGAAACATGACTTGATATGGTATGGTCATGTAATGGGGAGGAGAGGATGCCAAAGAAAATAATGGAAATTAAATATGTAGAACAAAGACCGCAAGGGAAACCGAGAGATGTGAAGAACAGATAAAATAAAGTGTCCAGATGTGAAGAGAAGACTGGTAGAAGGAGAGAGGAAGATGGAGGCATTTTATTAAACTGACCAGGCCACAGGCTGGAAACAGTTGATGGTGATGATGATGTTGCTATTCAGTGCCCTTAAAACGTCAGCTTGTATGTACTCACTACCGACATGAGCAAAAATGCCTCTTAATTGTTAGTAATAGCTGGGAGTCCATTTTTGTTATATATTAAAATTTGTAAAATGACTCACCACCTGCTACTTGTATAGGTTATAAAGCTGGTAACCGTCTGTATTCACTTTACAAATGATTTTGAGTTTGGTCTATTAAACGGTTTATAAACAATACCAAGAAACAAAAATCAAAAATTGTTTTACATTTAATGCCATCGTATCTTCACAAATTATGTTCAGGACATGCCCTCAGATTTTCTCATCGAAACTTTTGATTACATTTGTAAAGAAATAGATCATTTAGAAATGAACAAATAATTTTTTTTTTTTTAAGTTTAAAGTAGTTGCATTAGCCCAAATCAAACCTGCTCGTCGTGATATCTGCTGGTATCTAGGTGGCCCAGTCCACCCCCGGAGAAAAAAGGTTTTATGAATTTAGAACTTTTACAGGTATAAAATTTGCTTTGGGGTACCTACTTATCAAGATCTTCAAAACCGTGTTTTTACTGTGGTTACTTCCTGTTCCAAATCCCCCACTAAAATGTAAATCACATAAAACTAATAACCAGGGCCTGGATTTTGATCAAAAATTAACCTAAAGATTCTAAAAAAATGACCTAAAAATACAAATAGAGGTTTATAATAAATGCATACGACTAAATCAAATACGCAATTTACAAATGTGAAATTCGATTAAAACCCTTTAACAACTTAACTCCTGTATTCTGCTAAATCTAATATTGATTTACAAATATCTGCTTCAGAAGTAATAGCTACCCCTTCCCAACACAAGCCTTGGCCTACTTTATCTTCTCATTCAGATAACTATGCATTGAAAAAATTATGTTTCACTATTTATGCATTTATAACATATCAAATATTTAAAAATATACTTATTCAATGTGGATGCTTTAAAATAAATCAAAAATGACCTTTAAAGACTCAAAAATGCCTAAAAAATCACGCAAACCAAGAAAATATTACCTTAAATTTCAAAATGACAAAAAAAATACCTATAAAATATATATTTCTACAACACAGGGATCATGAACAAAGTTTATGTATTCATGAGCAATATATGTGCCGAACAAAAAAAAAAGATGTCATGTCATCAAAATCCAAGCCCTGCTTATAACAAACCATACAAAACATGACTTTTACAGTAGAACAAAATCTCATGTTAAACATATTCAAGAAATATACAACAGGAAAAAAAAACTACAAATGTACACCACTGCAATATATGTCGGTGTGTTATAAATCTTACTATTAAAGTCATACATAAATCAAATTTCAATAGGTTTTTTTTAGTATCAACAAACAGAACATAAAATCTCAAAACTTTTTTTTTTGCAACACTGATCAATCAGTCACACTACTTTCGATAGAATACATGTCATATTAATCTATACCAATAGTCAAAATGTCAACGCTCCCTCATAAGAGCTTTGCACTTAATATCACATTTTGTTAAAATTTATTAAATTTTTCTAAACAGACTTGTGCCATGGGTACTATATTATCTTCTTTCACTTATTATATGTTAGTCTCTTATTTTCATAATCATGTGGAGAGGATATGAGATGCAAAGTGAATGGATATTGATATGAATTAATTCATTATCTTTCGTTAAAAACCAGTTCCAGCACTTTGAGGAGAGAGAAAAAAATTGCTATGGAGAGATTGTGAAAAAGACACTATGTTTTAGTTTTTTTGTCACACTTTATTTTATTTTTATTTTATTTTTCCTAAAAAAGTTAACAATAATTTATGAAGACTGGTTTGCCCTCGTGTGTGTTGAGAATTATGCTAATGTTTATATTGAAATATCACAAATGTGCATATCAGTACTAAGAAGAGTGCAGTGATCATCTTCTCAAACAATATTGGACACTAAGAAGCAGCGTCACCATCCAATGAACTTTCACCAGAAAACTTAATGGGGCTGCCGCATTCATTTCAACACACTGACCTGGAAACAAAAAAATATGGCACCTGTGTTGTTTGTTTATTCTTTGTTGGTTCATCACATATTTAGTATCCATTAAGATTATATGCATACGTTAATAGAATAGGGATATGAAAGGTAGAATTTTAGAGGAAATTTGCTTTGTGTGAACGGAGAGTAAGAAAGAATTCCTCGGAACGCCTGACTGGTATTATAAACCAATATCTTCACCCAGTCTAACACGAAAGTTGTAATACTATGGAATCAATCGAGCCCCACTTTGAGCGCCAATTGTAAAACTATGGAATCAATCGCCCCACGTTGGGCGCCAATTGTAATACTACGCTTTGGGCATCGATTATATCACTATTGATCAATCACCCCGCTTTGGGCGTCAATTAAAATACTATTGAATCAATCGCCCCGCATTGGGCGTCGATTGAAACACTACGGATTAATTTCCTGATATAATAATGCTGTGATGATGTTTAGGTTGTCTATAGCTCCGTGGTCGAGCGCCCATCATCACTGTACGGAAAAGATACCATTTAGCCAGCTGTCTATAGCTCCGTGATCGAGCACTAATTAAAACGGTATAATTAATAAATGTTACAAAGTGAAAGTGCATCATACTCGTTTAATTAAAAGGCTCACATTGGAAATTGAAAAGCTACTCGAGAAGTCGCATTTAAAAAAAAAGTTGTCATAATCTCAACTAAAAGTAATTCTAGCCTAGTACCTTATTTTTACAAACAAAAAGAAATAGGGCCCAGTATAAAACAATAAAACTCATCATTTATTTTTTATGAAACATTTTATATAAAGCAAAAATGTGAATGTCAGACTATGAAACTCGTGCCAATGTCACTTTCATAATTCTTGACAAATTTGTATCCTTAAGCCAAGTTTTGAGGGATTTGGTTCCTATTCGTGTGAGAAAATACCTGTAAACACTTGTGTGTGCTGCCAAACATTGTACATATCTAGTGCACAGATTCAACAACTTTCGTGAACAGACACCTCTCAGAGAAAGAGTAAAAATTTGGTACATCGACCTCACATGCTGGATCTCCCTAAATTGAGTGTTTGTATGACGTCAAAAAAATATAATGATAGGGTCGCATTGTTTGATAGTTCATCAAAATTTCCACGACCCGCACGAAATTGTTAATATAGCCTAAAGTTTGGTATGCCTGGGTTAGAGAATGCGATTACCAATAAATACAAGAAGCATGGCGATATACATGTACAGAGTACACATTATTTATTGTGTTATACTTGTAACCCGCTACAGGCCCGAACAGTTTCGAACCAGTACACACAGTTCATGTTAATCCTAAAAGTGGCCATACACTTGTGAATTGTTTAAATAAGGAGAAAAAAATTATCCAAGGAAGTATAATTTTCTTTTTTTCAAGTCTAATGCTTACATCCAAATGAACCTTATTCAGGCAATTATTTATTTTTAAAATATATAAATAGTTAATAGAATACTCAATAAAATATAAAAGATAAATAAAGTAAAAATAGTTTGGCATTATGTGAAGACCAATTTTGATTATGTCTATAATAGTGAAGTGATGAGAACTCTTGTATTTTTTAGTGATATAATTTAATCAATAAACATTTTACAGTTGAATTTCTCTATATAATACAAAATCCATTTCATTGGTGAAAACGGTTTCAAATCTATTGAACGGTTGGGACAATCTAATATTTTTTAATACTTGAATCTAATAGGAGGACGAGTGTTGACGAGCCTATTCCAAAATTAAGTTTAATTTTGCAAACTGTGTCTTAACTGTCCACATTTTCCCAATATCTACACTACCAGGGTAAGGATGAGTAAGTTAGAATTTAGAGTAGGGCTCTGCAAGTACTTGGATTTTGAGTTTTGAGCAAACCTCATCATTAAATCTTGGGATCAAGATCGAAAGTTTTAGAGGTTTGTCATTTTCAAGCTTCCTCTTGATATACGTAAGAATTAATTTTTAAAATGCTATGATAATTAGAGTGTATTTACCAATAGCCCAATGGCTAAAAATAAAGAAAAGGGAAAAATAAACTAATATGTGTAAATTTAAAGCAGAAAGCCTACCTAGAGAGAGAGGAAAAATGTGGCAAGAATTTAATGCACAAAATAATGTGATATCTTCCTTCCTTCTATCTTCTATAATAGAAGTAGTCACACACATATTTAAACACAAATTGAGGAATACTTTGGCATTGTTGCCTGTATCAAACAAAAAGAAGAAGGAATATACTTTTATCTTTTTGTTTGATAAAGGCAACAATGCCAAAATTACTCTATGTGTGTTTAAATGTGTGTGAAACTACTTCTTAAAAGATGACAGAACAAAGGAAGAAGATGTCACAATATTTCATGCATTATATTCTTCCAGCATTTTTCCCATTTGCCTAGGTGGGCTCTTCATTAATTTTAAACTTATTAGTTTATTTTTTCTTTTTCTTTATTTTTATCACTTTTCATTAAAATAAAATGTTAATAATAGGATATTTTGATATTGTCAGTTTCACTTATAAATCGATCAGTAAATTAACAAATTAGTAGAACTAGCATCAAATTTCACATTACTAGCATAAGAGATCTCTATAAAGCTACTTTCTACCGGTAAACTTAGTCCCCGGCCACAAATTTATCACTATTAAAGGGTAAACCCACATTTCACCAATGATTTTTCAGCCATGCCGGGAACTGAAACCGGTACCCTTAGCTCAGTGGACAGACACGCTATCGATTGATCCAACATGTCGGATTCTATTTTTTACATGGTCCTTATCTAAAACCATAATTTCAGTTAAATAAACAACTTAACAATGAGAATACAAATTGATTGTGTTTTAACTCAAGATATTTAAAACTTGTATTAATACGTTCAAATATAAAACTAGCATTAGTTTTTTAGCACTGCGTCCGACTTCATTCAGGTTATATGCTATATACTACATAAGCTAATGTTTTAGGGACGAGGAAGGTTGAATTTAGAGAAAGTGTTCCCACGTTTGTGCGGCGAGAGAGAGTGGGAAACCATTTAGGGAAAACCACCCTAGGTACACCCGACCAGGATCCTACCATGATCTCATCATCGGCGGTCTAGTTTATTGCAAGAGTGACATCTTGGACTATGAAGCCACTGAAGCAACTTATATAATCACGAGTTTAAATCACTGGCAAACCAGTCGAGAAGTCTACTCACCGCTACTAGTGACGTTGAACGCCAATGCTCCTCCGATACCTGGACTGATGTTGCGTTGACAGCTGTCAGAGCTACTGGAGAAATGAACCACTCCCTCCTGCTCACGGTACATGAAGCAGTACCGCCGAGCGCCGTGGGACGAGCGACTCAGTGGCGTCGTGATCAAGTAGTGGATTCCATTGTCTTCCCAACGTCCGTGGCAAGAGTAGGCTGAACATAATAGTTGTTGTTTACTTTGTATTAGAACCAGGCTCTGGCTTATCGTATTGTTAACCTTAATTATTATTATTATTATTATTATTAGCATTGCGTCTTACTACCCGTTCGGGTTATACGCACACGCTAATGTGTAATGGTAGGGTGATTGTGAGATGAAATGGAGGACCTACAGTTTAACGTGGAATCCGAACCACGGTGGAGGCCTGGCATTCCTCACATTCACAAGATGTCTTGTCAGAGGTGAAGGAAGGGTTTGGTAATCAGATAAATCTTTGCCGCGACCGAGGATTGAACCCCGGCTGCCAGCATAGAAGTCTGACACCTTACCCCTAGACCGCCAGGTCACCGCTAACCTTAATTGAGTGAGTGATAAGATAACTATAGATTAGCAATTGAGTTTCATCTTTAAATTTAGTTTGTTTAGAAAGTGGCTGTAGATCGACCTCAAAATCTTACATTCCATATTAGTGTGGTAAGCTACTGTTAATCTGTCATAGCTTCATATGCCTTATTATCTAACTTGAAACTAGAACAGACACAACATCCAGTCCCCGGTCTTTAATTCATCACTGTGGAAGGGTAAACCTACATTTCACCAATTATTATTTTTTCAGCCATGCCGCGAATCGAACCCGGGACCCTTAGCTTACTAGACAGACACATTACCGACTTAGCTAAGGTGTTGTATCTCAAAAACATATTCCAATTCTAAATGTTTTTTAAAACTTTTTTATTTAATTAGAGAATCCTATCCCTAGTTTGTAGTGTACTTTCTACTGTGCACTATAACCAAGATGTAACACCTGTGCGCCAATCATCCAGGTGTGTAGAGGCCCCAAAGAAACAATATATGTGTAAAACTGTTGAGAAACATAAAAAGTATATTTTCACTTGATGTTTTACACTATCCGGAGGTTATCGACAAAGCAACCACTTTCCAAAGAATGGTTAGCCTAAACACTTTTATTTTTCCTTAGACTTTAGGAAGGTTTAAATTTCTAAGACTTTTTTTGTACAGGCATACCTCACTATTACAAAAATTTTGTCTGTTGACCGATGTCTCAATGTATATCAATGGTTTTTTTTTAGATTAGGATAGCTTTTGATTTGTCAGTAGGCCCTACAGTGTATTTTTATATTTTCTAGGATATTGATTTTTGTTTGTTGAATTGACCATTGCGAGAAACTTACCGAAGAAAATTGGGACAGGGATATAAAAATGGATTCAAGTAAGGCCCACCCACCTATCATTATTAACCTGGCTGAAGACGATGAATACGACGACGAATATGATGATGATGTAAAATAAGTTCTTGTGACCGCGTTGGAAAACACTTAAAAGGTACAAGCCAGTTCATAATGAATATGACTTATTTGTTGTAATGATAAAACCCAATAAGGAAAACCTCTTTTCGCTTTATGAGGTAATTGTATTATATTTGGAAGAAGGTACAGGAAAGGTGGATAGAAACATATAAAAAGGGGACGAACACAATATGGCCTTTACAATGAAAAGAAGAACACAGTTCACACTTTACACTGCTGCCAATGGACAAAGAGGTAATGGTTGCCTCTTTGTCCATTGGCAGCAGTTATTTGTTGTAATAGTGTTAAAAAGCTTTATGAAAGGTTTTTTCTCTCTGTTTAGTACTACATGTTCAGATTTTTCACATGTGTAATGTTAGTAATAATAATTTAATCATCTATGAATTAAAAAAAATATTAGTAAAAACAATTTAATAATATTAATAACTAATATGGGATTAAATACAAAAAAAAGTTTAATATTGTAGAAAAAATTAATAATTAATACTAGATCTAACATCAACATATCAAGGTCAACAATAAATAAAAAGTAAATAAAACTGTCATATATGTTTCTTATATGACTTAAATTTTGACTGTCAAAAGTGACAGCTGCTAAACACATGTTTTTACAGATAATATGGATCAGTGTGGGGATACATAATTTGGTATGGTAACTTTTCATAGCTGTCAGTCAACACCAAAGTAGTCATAGGGCTACTGTACAAAATTCCCCCTTAAGGTTATTAGAAATCATGTTAACACTATCAAAATACTGAGAGTACTAAACTTATAGTACATCATTGTTTTCCAATCAATTAGGCCTATTTTAATAAATAGTCTTCAGTATCCTCAATGTATTATTCCCTATCAAATATTTAATCATAAGAAAGTGTGGGGGGTTTAATGTTAACTATAAGCTGTCCAAACCATAACCAAAGTTGTGAGCAATATATGTTTTAAATTTCAATCCATTAACTTCAGTTTTAGGCCTTTAACTCATAAATCTAGTAGTTTTCATTCTTGTGAAATCTTTGTTGGAATATTAGCGTCATCTAAATTTATTACTTTTACCTTTCGTTTTAAGCATCGTGCTGTTTTATTTTATCTGTACCCGGAAGCTGTGAGATGCATGCTACACAGTGGAAAGGGGAGGTTTGGCGCGAACAGCCAGCCAATCAGCACATCAGATTGTAGCGTCTGTGTTTGACACTAGGAAGCGTTAGCAGCAGGGCACTTGCCGGTTAGCTCGCGAGATATTAAGACCTAATCTAAGAGGTACGAATAGTCGTTTTATACGTGTTGTCTTTGGGGTGTTGAGAGATGGGTGGAAGAAAAGGGAGACGACCGTGTGGCTAATTTATCACTAGTATAACCATATTATATCTATCTTCAAGTACTAATTTTTTTTTTTTCCTTTTCATCATGTAACTAGTGGTTTAAAAATTTAACAAAATGTCTATTCAATTTTCTCTAAAATAAAATTTCAGAATCAACATCATAAATTTCAATTTCTTTAATCGGCTATGTTCTCCACCCCCACCGTTATTTAATTAACCCCAAGAAGCTCTATTGAACCCAATGGCTGCCGCGGACAATAGCTAAAGAAGAAGATGCAGAAGACGAGTCTGGAGAAGTTCGACTGGTTAGAGCTTTAGCTATTAAATATAGTTTACAAAATATTATATTGCAAACATAATTAACATATTTAACATTAAGTTAATTTTCACAAAATATAACTTAGAAATATTTTTATTGGCGAAGTTTTTTAAATCACGATTGAAGAATTTTACTTTTGAATTGAAGTCGAAGTTAATGAATATTTGGAGCAATGTCAAATTAGCTATGCTAGGAGTAGTATAATACTTGGTAATATTTGATTATTTGTGCAACAAATATTGGTTTTAGCCAGGCGGTCAATGAAATCAGGTTCTGCAGAGATCACTGCCTCTAATATTCATCGCAGAGTATATATTTTGTTATAGCCAACGAACCCGAGACGACATCAGCAGAGGTACACTCCGATCTAAACTCCATGGTATCGACAGTGTTGCAGCCGACCACCAGGGTGGTAAAGTCTTCATTGTCCTGTGTACAGAGGTCAGCAGGAAGGCTGGTCATATCTCGGGGCGCACGGTGTCTAGCCTCATGAAGAGCCACCCGCAAAGATCGAGCCAGCCTCTCACCTCGACTAAGACCAGTGACGCTAAATTTCCCAAGGTATGGGCACTGACGAGGTTCGGGGCTCGACGCTAGAATCACACAAAGTATTAAACATGATTTATTAGAAATGAGTCAAATTCAATTTTATTTTATTTTTTTGGTATATGAATCTTCATTTTCCTCTGTAACTCGAATTTTAATCTTAGCAAACATGTTAGGTATAAAAGGTTACATTCTCATATGGGTATATAAAAAAAAATCTGCGGTTTTGAGCTATTGGCAACCTCAACGAATCAGCGTTGCAAAATGTCTTATATTCAAGGGAAGATTGACCAAACATAAACAAGAAAATGATTAACACTTTTTCGCAATACCTCAATGATGATATTCAATGCACCAGGATTTAGATTATAAAACTTCCGTGGAAACATATTTTTATCCAGAACAGGAAACAAGAAAAGGGTAATAATGAGATACAAGTCAATGCTGCCCGGGCACAAATAATAGAGATAGTTTGAATATTCCATCAGTGGAAGAGGTTAAGTTTTTTTAACACATACCACAACAATTTGTCGACTAGACATTTCTGATCTTCTACTGACAGTGGTGGATAAGTGATGATGATGATGATGATCATTTTTTCATTTATTTGAGGTATTTAACATTCACTTTCTGAACAACCTGATTATATCAGAACACAACTTATAAATTAACTTATATCTAGAACAGACACAACATCCAGTCTCCAGCCGTCAATTCATCCGTGTGAAAGGATGAACTCACATTTTACAGATGATAAATTTTTCGGCCATGCCAAGAATCGAACCTGGGACCTTTACCTCAGTAGACAGACACGCTACCGACTGAAATCAAGTGCCGGACTAATGATGATGATGATGATTATGTGGTGCCAATATAATCTTAAACCTAACTTAAGGTTAATTAATCTGAACATGGCAAACATAAGAACAATTCCTCTTCGGGAAAAATACTTAAGGCATCATCAGGAATAGGACCTAGGGCCTTAAGATTAGTAGCTTGGACTGCTGACCACTATACCAAGATGGAATGTGTTATCAGCAGGAAAATAAGCAAACTCACATGGTGACCTGTTGGTTTCCTTCCCACTCTTTCTATTATGTACATTACCCGTATAA
Source organism: Timema californicum (assembly GCA_902141385.1). Classification (NCBI taxonomy): domain Eukaryota; kingdom Metazoa; phylum Arthropoda; class Insecta; order Phasmatodea; family Timematidae; genus Timema; species Timema californicum. Next base: position 183,569 of record CABFOW010000267.1, read on the forward strand.
GTATAACAAAGCTCAGAAAGCGCCAAGTAGGCGACTCCGCTAAATGATCTGAGGTTTACAGTCCATTCTAATGCTTATTTTATTTTATTTTTCCAAAACATCACTGTTATTAAAAATTAATCATTCCAAGAGGAATTATCGATAATCTTAGAAAATGATTTGGTTTTATCTACTCACTGACAAGTGTCACGAATGGTAAAGAACTCTTGTTGAAATGGATTGCCTGGCAAGCATCTTCCGGTCTACGAGTGTAGGTACCTAAAACAAACGATGGGGTGGAAGGAGCGCTTAAAATAAATGTTCATATGCCTAGCAACAACTAATTTATTGAGATGTGATTTTACTCTACACTAACTTTTTAACTTCACAAGCCTGATTTCAAATGTCCAAAATAAGTATCTTCTGTCGGTTTATTTTGTCATAATCATGGACAGTTTCCAGCTACTGGCCGAGTCTGTCTCGAACATTTGCCTCTCCTCTCTCCTCCCCACTTATTCACACTCCCTTCAAACAACTGTCCCTTGACCTTCCTCTTGGCCCCCTGCTCCCATATTTCAATATCCAACATTATCTTTGTATCTTCTCCTCACATGGTTGTACCAGCCTAGTCGTGACTTCTCTATCCCGTCCTTCGCTGGTTCCTCCTTAACTACTCCTCTCACCCTTTCATTTCTCATCCTATCCATTCTTGCCACTCCTGTAGTACTTAGAAATTCATTTCACAGGCTTTAACTCTGCTTCCATCCTGCTCCTCAATATTTATTTTAAGTCTAATAAATTTAAAGTTTACATAATTTAAAGAACAATAAAAAAAAAACAGTATAACATACGTGGGTGAGTGCTGCTCATGTTTAAGATAACACATTTTAGAAAACATTAAAAAGCGAGAGGGACAAATCAAAGTATAAAGATTTGACGGGAGTTTGGCGAGAATTGGGTTGTAAGGGGAACATGAAATACTAGAGGGAGCAAGGCTGAGGTGGTATGGTCATGTATTGAGGATGGGAAAAGAAATAATTACACGGGAAATGATAAGAGGAAAGGAAAATCGGGGAGGGGAAAGACAGAGGAAGAGATGGGGAAGAGCAGGTAACAGCATGTGTGCAAATGTGATGAGATGAATGAAAGAAAGTAAGGGAGAAAGAAAGAGTAGCCTATTATGATGAGATTTCCTCGAATCTCTAAGTGTTTTTGAAATTTAACTTTTATTTGCTAGAATTTTTTTATGATTATTAAGAGCCATGTGGTTTAGTGAAATGCCCATTTGTTTCAAGAATTTTATAAAGTACTTACCAGTTTGTACTTCAATGACATGCCCATCTCGACGGTAGAAAGCCAAACAGAGGAAACCACTTTGGCTGAAACAAGGTACAATCAACTTGAGAAAGAAATAAGACTTTTTTACTATGTATTTTATCCAGGAAAAAACTTAATTTGCTAATCAACATTTTGTTTATATCTTTATAGTAATTAAAACACATTTTAAGTACATGTGAAAGATAGAAAATCAAACCAAATAAAAATAAATGGATTTTAGGTTAATTTAAGTCAAAAGTGTTAGCGTCAATTTTTTTTTGTTTTTTTTTATTTGATTTTAAAATATTTTATTTGGTGATGTACAAATCTTGGTAAACTTCAACTTCACTTTGAATATCCATAAGCTTCGATGACTTCGATTTGAAAAGTAAAATTCCAGATTCGACAATTACAAAGCTTCACCAATAAAAATATATGAAGTTTAAGTACATATTTATGTTAAATTTTTTTCAAGATGGGTTTTCATTATCATAAATTAATTTTCACATGACAACAATTTTTAATAATCAAATAAGATTTTGAGATAGTAACTTAATTTATCATTTTATGACAAAATATGATAATTGTGTTTGAAATAAAATATTTTTTATATTATAATTAATACCTGTAATTATATAGTTATGCAACACATAATATTTTTTTCTCAGCAAGCCTACATTTAAACACATTTTTAAAATTCAATTCGGTTTCAGGAATATTTCATAATATTTTATTTGGCTTTGTACACCTTTGATTTTTAACAATCATTTTAAGATAAGAAATTGATTGTCAAGTACTAAAACTACATTTGGTACCAATGTAAAACTACAAGGTGTAAATAAAGAAAAAACTTTCACAACCTGTTGTGAATTAAATTGTTGCCTTTCGCACCAGTCAGCCATTTTACTTCCCCTCCAGCCCTAAATTAACATTATTGTCACCCGCTTTGGTGGCCGCGTTACTCTCGCAGTATACTAGACTGCCGATGAGATAAATTATTATTATTATTATTTAGCACCGCGTCTTACTATCGTTCGGGTTATACGCTTTAAGTACTAATTACGCTAATGGATTAGGAATTGGGAAGGTTGATTTAGAGGAAGTGAACCCGCATTTGCGTGGAGGGAGAGTGGAAAACCGTTTAGGAACACACACACACCCCCAGTTCACCCGACTAAGATTCATAACTCGATCTCCCCGTCCTCAGCAGTCGAGATCAACACATCTAGCGCATTAGCCAACTACACCACCGAGGCGGGTGACAAGATAAAAATTTAGAATCTTGGTCGGGTGTATTGAGGATGGTTTTTTCCAAAATAGTTTTCCACTCTCCCTCCACGCAAAAATGCTGATCCCCTTCCTCTAAATCAACCCTAATACCAATAACATAATTAGTACACAAGCGTACAACTCAAACAAGTCATAAGACACGGCGGTGGTAGGAGAAGAATAATAGCGTCAATATCTATAAATAGGTAATTTCTTACCATCCCATTGTAAAATGAGCGACAATGAGTGCTTTTTCTACTGTCTGTTGTTTCACTTCTGTGCACACCACACGCATCTCTTGGTTATTTAGTTCGCTGGTCAGACCCATCGATACAGCGATGCCATTTTCATTTCCATTGCGTAGTGTGGGAGAGTACCTTGGGCAAAAAAAATTTCAACACACTATTACACCAAATAAATTTTGTCGTGGTACAGGAAAGGTGGATACGAACGAAAAAAAAGGAAACGAACACAATATAGTTTTTTACGATGAAAAAAAAAAAGTTCACACTTTACAATTCAACCACTCAGCAAAAGAGGTAATGGAGAAGAGAATCGACCATTATTGCCAAATCTCCAGACTTAGGTTCCATTCTATTGGAACGCATCAGGAGAGAGTATGAAATGTGTAACGCAACTTCCTAAAAGAGGATATACAAAAAATACATGAGTGTAGGAAAAGGAAATAGATAAAGAATGATAGGACACTTAGATAGGAACAAGTAAAATTAACAAATAACAAAAATCACAAAAAAACAGGCTTGGACACTGAGTAGAAATATACATATATGCTTGTAGGATAAATTAATATAGCCTGATGCTTTTAGGCACTAGGCCTACTAGTTTTCATTCTTCTTAACCTATAAAATAAATTGACCTTAGACAGGTTTCATCATTCACAGTTAGCGTGCAATTGTTGTCATCTAACCTAACCTAACCCTGGTTTGGCCCGATAAAATTGTAGGCTTACTAATTTAGCCTATGAGCTAAGTCAAAATTTCAGAATTAACGAATCTAGACCAGGTTTAAGTTAGGTTAGATTAGGTTATCTAACAACATTCACCCGCAATCTGTGCATGATGAAACATGTCCAAGGTCGACTCATCGTGAGGGTTAAGACGAATGGAAACTAGTAGGCCTAAAAACATCAGGCTATATCGGTTTATCCTACGAGCGGCAAGATGTATCGATTTGGCCTAGTTTGATCGAGTTTGTCCTGGAATCGAGTTTGGACTGTAACATATATATATATATATATAAACACTTTTAGAGGTATGTTTGCATGTTTTACTCTCCCTCCCGATGAGTTCCAGGAGAATGATAACTTGGGGCTTGGCCCTTGACTCCTATATTTAGTATGCAAACGCTCTTATCAACATTTTAGTATGGTTTACTCCCAGCTGGTGAAAGAGAGCTCAAGGAAGACCGAGGTAAAGATGGCAGCAACAGATAGCACCAAGTGTGCGAATTAGAGGTAGGAGTGGAAGAGAATAAGGGGGAAAGAATGGTGGAAGGAGAGAAGGAGATGGAGGCATTGTAACAAACGGACTGATGATGATGATGATAGTGGAAGAATGGTGGATGGATAGATAAAGATGAAGGCATTTCACTAAACTGGCCCAGCCACAGGCTGGAAACAGTTGATGGAGATGAGATGATGATTATGATGATGGTGTGGGAAAAAAAAAACATAAAATTTTGTGAAACACAAGGAAAAGGTTCAACGAAGCTCTGTACTCACCCCATGGCAGAGTTGGAGGTAGAGTTGCTGATACGCAGCGTGGTGTTGCGATGATGAAAGGTGTAAGACCTTGTGTAGTCGAGTGTGTGCCAGTGAAGGGAAGACGTGAGCCACGAAGGGAAGCGACACTTGCTCGGTGATGATGCTGCAACATATCGGCATGTTTAGAGATAATAAATCAAGAGAGAGCTGAACAAAGTACAACCGCCAGTGCAATTATTACTTTTAATAGCATAATAAATTTGATTTAACGATTAAAGGGTCTAAGGTGTCACTCTTGTGTTAGACCCGCCTGCTGACAACTGTGAGATTGGGTCCCGCTTGGGTCTACTAAGGGTGGTTTTTTCTAAATCATTTCCCACTCCCCTTCATGGCAGATGCGTGTATATTGCCTCCAAAGGTCCTGCCTTTGATTCTCATATCTAGGCGTTATTTTTCAATTTATAGAATATGTTTGAAATGAAGTTTTTCCTAGTGTTCTTGTATCAGCTGTTTTTTAATGGTGGACGAAGCTCAAGGTGTTTTGGATGACAGTGACAATACTTGTGGAAATGAATCATAGTGGTGAAGAGTTTAATGTAGAGTTTTAAGGAAGTTCAGATAAAGGAAAGAAGTTAGGCCCAAATGTATCACAAAAGTCAACGAGAATGGTTGGTTTATTTATCTTGTAGTATACTATTATTTTCAGATTTTTACTATAATTAGTTTCAGATTTTCAAAATATTTTGTATAACACTACACTTGAACTATTTCACTGCAAAAACTGGGCCACTCTTATGAAAGGTTTAAGTAACTGCCTATGGTCACACTTGAAAAGTTAAACACAATATTCCTACCCTTTTTAAGTGTCATAGTCCTAGAACCCTCCATGGCGCTAGACAGACCATTACAGGTAGCGTCCCCACTCTGGGCTACTTGGTAGTCGACTCCTTCACCATTGCTCACGTGTTCACTGGCGGCTGCGTACCCGACAGGGAGGGCCGACTTTTCATACACAAAGCAGCGATACCGATCTTCGTTAGACGTGGCGTGATTATGGTGCACTTTCCCCACCAGGTATCGCGAAGACCCTTCCTTCCACGTCGCCAAGCACTGCAGTTCTTCCACTGTGACATAAACAATATTATTACTATCTTAAAGGGAGTATTTCTTTGTTTTCGGGAAATGTATCTTTCAGCAGTGTACCAAAATCAATATCGTGAACAAGAGGCATTCTTTAAATCAGTTTTGAACAAACAATTTCTAAATCTAACCATTGAGCACGATCGTTAACACATTCTGTTATATATGGCGGAAGATACGGAGAAGAGGCATAGGCGAAAATAAAAGGAACAAACAAAATATGGCTTTTTACAATGAAGAGAGGAACACGTTGATTAAAATTGATCATTGTTGCTCAATCTCTTGACCTAAGTTTCATTCACACGTTGATTAAAATTGATCATTGTTGCTCAATCTCTTGACCCAAGTTTCATTCTATCAGAACTCGGGTTGATAGATTGAGCGGGAACTATTAATTTCCTTCAGGAGGTAGCCATTACCTCTTATGTCCAGTGACAGCAATGTTAATTGTTTTAATGGTGTTCCTCTTTCCTGTACTTTCTTACATTTATAACAAAGTACACCTCAAAAAGCGTCGAAGAGATTTCCCTCATAGAAATAGGTATATTAGTTAGTACAGTAAGGTGTAGTTGTTCTATAGGTGTGTTATAGATTTGTTATGGAGAAAAGAAGTGTAAGGAAGTGTTGTACAGGGCGTACTTTGTACCCGTTGTCACATACACAGCAGGAACATGGACAGTGAATGTAAGAGAGACTAGGAAAGGGGAGGCCATGGGAATGAAGTTTGTAAAGAGCATGTTAGCTGTCACAAGGAGAAACAAGATTAGGAATAAAGTTATCTAAGAAAGAGCGGGTGTACAGGGAGTACATGAAATAGTAGAGGAAGTAAGACTGAGATGGTATGGTCATGTAATGAGGATGTTGGAGTACATGAGATAGTAGAGGAAGCAAGACTAGAGATGGTATGGACATGTAAAGAAGACGGAAAGAGAGAGGATGCCGAAGAAAATGTTGGAAATGAAGTATGTAGGAAAAAGACCGCAAAGGAGGCCGAGAAAGAGATGGGAGGGAAGGAGCAGATAACAGCAAATGTGAGAGTGAAAGGAGAAGAAGAGTTATAGGACAGAAGAAGAAGGAGATATTTTACTTAAAATGACCCGGCCACTTCTCATTATTCTAAACAAATGATTCTAATCTTCACTAATTTGTATTTAGAGTAAATACTACTCACCAGTACTCTCAGTACCATGAACGTCAGGGCATGCCTGATACATCAGAAGCAGCCGAGAATCTTCTGTGCATGAGTCTATACTAGAAACTGGAGACTCGCAGTCACCGTGACCACGATTGTAAGTGAAGGTGAAAGGACCCTTGAAAGGGCAGGCCACCGGCGTTGCGTCGATACGAAACATGGAGTAGAGTAGAGCATCCCCGGTGATTAGGGTGCATAGATTGGATAGGCTCTCCCGAGGTCGGCAATACGCTGTAAACATTTGTCAGGAAAATAAAATATTTTAATTTGAAAGCTTTCTTTATGTGTGTTGTGTTAGAGAAATATGTGTTTTAACTACACTAAAGGACGAGGAAGGTAGAATTTAGAGTAAGGTGTTAACCTCTAGGATGTCCAGGTCCAGCGAATCCTTGGGGGAGGGTGGAGCCGGATCCTCTGACCCTTCCCTTTCTATACCCTTGATGTTTAATAGGGTTGTGTAAAGTCCACTTTCTCAATTCAAAGTGAACTCGAATCGAATATGATTATGAAATATTCCCGAAGCCAGATCAAAGTTTGAATATTTTTTGTTGGTTTTTTTAAGCTTGAAAAATATTATATTTTGGTTATTTATATGACCTTACACACTAAAATTATTTATAAAATGTTTTATTGCACAATTGTTTGTAATACTTTGTTTCAATCTGATAAATCGAGTTATTATCTATCACACCATGCAATTCATTTACTTCAGATTTTTTCCATATGAATATTGTTTTGTATGTATATAAGAGTTTAGAATGGCAATATGTTGAAGCCAAATTTTTTTTCAAAGTGAGATCAAAGTTGATATTTATTACAAAACCAAGTTGAAGTTTCGTAGCTTCGCAAACCTTTAATAGAAAACCGTGAAATGAGAGTTTGATAATGAAAATCATTAAAACGTTAATCACCTGCTAGTGTTAAGATACTTTCAAGGTTATTCTAAAAGTGATTATATGTTTAAATATTGAATATTTATTCAGATATTTCAGATTGTTTCATAATCTATAAAAAAAAATCTTCTCCCTTTGAAATGCTTTGAAGACGGAGGGCTATTGTGTGTGTCTAAACAAAAAGGATCTGGGTTTTGACTTTGACATTAATTAATAAACTTCATACAGTCCAACTGATAACTCACATTCTTTATATTGTAGAACGTTAGCGTGTTTCTCGTGAATAACAACACACCGATAACAAGTCCCTTTACTGAAACACAAATCAAACATTCATATTTTCAATATCATATGTTAAATATTGTACAGTAGCTCCATGGCTTATTTGGTGCTGACCGACAGCTGACTTTTGACAGCCAACATTTAGGTATATACCTAAATTTTGACTTTCAAAATTTATAGATGCTAAACACATGTTTTTGCAGATCATTAGTTCGGCGTAGGGATACATAATTTGGTCTGGTAACTTTTCAAAGCTGTCAGCTCTCAGCTGTGAGCTGTCAGTCAACACCAAAGAAGCCATGGGGCTACTGTATGTATGTATACAACCTCAATGAATTCAAGTGTTTATAATGTTTTACGTTTAGAACTAATGCCAAGATGCTTTTCAAGTGTCAGTTTTGATACCGCGGAATGTACAAAGAGATTGTCCAATGTTTCCTAACAAACTGACTAAAGCTAATGCCATAATGAAAATATATATATCAAAAGTGTGTGACTTAGGCAGGATTTTGATAGAGAGAAACTTTTAACCAGTCCAAAATGAAATACATTTGTCCACGAACATGTGAGTAGATGTATAAAAACTATTTAATTTTCTTCTGGCAGTGTATTAAGAGACAAAATAAGATAAGAGCTAGCCTAGATGCTGTTGGCTATTTGCGGCCACTGTACTCTCGTTCTCCCCCTGCCATTGTCCACTCTCCTGCCGAGATGCTATATACTCAAAAGATATGACTAACTTGCAAAGAAGCTTCACTTTCAGATTACCTTGTTGTAAAATGATGAAAATAGAAATAGGATGAAATAAACATAAGATTATATTACTGAATCTTCTATTGATGACTAATGTGCGGACGTTGCAGCAAACATACAACTGCCTAGGATATTTGTATGCGGCTCTCGGAAACACAAGTGCAATTGCCCTGCACATTTGTTTGCAAACATTTGTCTGGGGGGCAGTGTTTGTCAGTGTGGACTAGGCTTTAGAAAATACAAACCTTTATTGCGGTCAACAATGATATCATTCTACTACAATATTAGTGTACATTATTAGGGTACTTTTGTAAGTGCAGCAATGAACTTTCAAATTCCCAATGCCATAAAGTAAGTAATTAGTGCAATGTTTAGGTAATAATGTCTATCAAAGTTAACGGGTGTTATTTTATAGGTAGGCCCTAATATATATTGAAGTTGACAGCTGCAAATCCCCATGACTTGACATTTTATTACACGAAAGTAGATTCACAGTGGTAACTTTTCTAACTGTCGGATAAGGTACGTCCATCCTATGTAAATTAGCTGTATAACTGTACTGTATATCTTAGTTACAGTAGCCCTATGGCTTCTTTGGTGCTGACTGACAGCTTTAAAAAGTTATCAGACCAAATTATGTATTCCTACACCGAACCATATGATCTGCAAAAACATGTGTTTAGCAGCTGTCACTTCTGACAGTTAAAATTTAGGTATATACCTAAGTGTTGACTATCAGAAGTCAGCTGTGAGCTGTCAGTCAGCACCAAAGAAGCCATGCGACTACTGTATATTTGTTTGGCTATGGCATTCAGCTAAAATCGATTGAAACACCCAAGGTCCGATTAACATTCTTATCAGCTATACTAACAGCAAATATCAGGGGGGTTTTTCCTTTAAAAAACATGAATTCATAACACTACTTACTCATCCACAACTACAAATTTGTCCCCCTCAGATTCAAGGCAACGACCTTTGGTACTCAATCGATTTTGATCGATGGTGATCGGCCATCTCACTCCAGACTGGAACCATGTTCCTTCCCACTTGCTGGGGAAATAGCACAGCTCTGGAAAACATTAAAAAATTGCCTTTGATGCTCGTAAAAGTTAACAAAAAATGTTACAAGTTTTTGTTTATGAATTAGCGTATTATGTTAAGTTATATTAAAATTGTCACCTGAACACAGGAAAATTAACCTGGGGCTTTTGTCTTAGCGCATCAATGTTCTATCACTGAATCATCGAGAATTAGTCCTGTGCTCAGAGTCATTCTTTACTCATAGTTAAAGTCTGTGATGGGCGTGTACAGCGCCAGATTTAGACTTGGAGAGACCCTTTAGCTATATAAATCTTGGAACACCCTTGTTAAAAAAAAAATACCCCAGAATGTCTCGAGAAAACTTGAAAACATTATACTGATATACCTTTTATTTATTTGACAGGACATTTATAGTGAAAAATACCATTTATTTTCAAATGAACAAATTTATTGATTACATGTTTATCATTTGGTTGCCTTGATCTCAATCATATTATAATTATTATCAGTAAACCCTTGCGAAACTTTTGCACATTCAACCTCCTCCCCGCTCCCCCCTCAAAAGAAAACTATTCTGTCGTTTGTTGGGTTGTTGAAATTAAATACTCAGTGAAGTATGCACAAAATAGCAAAGAGAGTTTATTTTCGGTAATTGATACAAAAATATTGTTAGATTTTGGCTTTAACTTACTTTTTTTTTTTAAATATGTCAGAAGTCAGTAAAAAATCCCAACCACTGATACCTTGTTCATTGCTGTAGGCTTTGTAATAGTTGAGAAAACAGGATATTGACAACGGAAATAATACATGTGTGGGTGGACTCATTGGATATTTTTTTTTATCTAAGATTTTTTTTTTCAATTTCATTGATTTTCCTTCTTTGGATTCTTATTCAAATGCATTGATTATACATTTAAAAAAACATAGCAGTTTGAATAATGAACCCTACTGTATCAATGTTCTTTGTTTCTTTACATCCAGAAGCTTTTAATCGTGTAAATAATCAGTGCCAGTGGAAACTCACGGCGGGAGGAAATGGGGGGTCTGGCCATTAGACTATTTCACCAAACCAAAAGGCAAATGTTTGTAAATTGGAATCCCCTTAAAGCTATATGGAGTGTTCTTTATCCAATTTTTTTTTAACTAGATGTCTCTAAACGATATTTGGAATGTTCTTTCCCAAAAAATCTTTGTGGCAATTGTATGCTAGAAGCAATTTAAAAGTGGTTCTTCCTTATAAATTAAAAAAAAAAAAATTGGATACCTCTAGAAGTTATTTGGAGATAATTTTTAATCGTATCATATTCAATAATATCAGAACGGGAGGGGGTAATGGAGGATTAGTTCCAGGAGAGCAATACCCCCACTCAGCGGTATATAGTATATATAGTTACCACCTAAAGAACACAAACAATGTAAATGTTTGATTGTTGATAGGTTGTGTTCTCGTACAGTTTTGTATGTTGGTAAATATCGAGATAATGATATACCAATCGCAACCTGTAATGTTAACTCTAACCATTTTTATTATTTTATTAGAACAAAAGTTTCATGATTTTTAGTAACGCTCTGCTTGTTTGAGCACAAAACGTGTTCACCACTCACCATCTAGCCTAGCAGTGTCGACCAAGTACAGTGGTGCCATAACAAATATGGTGGCTAGTAGCTGAACCACAACGCATGGAGTCAGGCGAGACATAACTCCTTCCTCTGGGGTGCCCATGGAGGAAGGCCTCATCTTCATCTACATCTTCAGACAAATCAATCAAGATAATCATACGCACGGATGAATACGTCATGTAACCAAAATTAATGCCATGCAGAAAAATTTAATATGTAAGTCCCTTAAAGTATCTTAGTGAAAATGTAAATGTATTTAACTAAAGAGTTCCTATTCATATTGATTTTTGTGAACATTAAACCTTGTCTACTTACTCCGATAGATTGTCATTTTTTATATTATTATTATTATTAGCATCGCGTCTAACTACCCATCCGGGTTATACGCACTTATGCTAATGTGTAATGGTAGGGTGATTGTGAGATGAAATGGAGGACCTACAGTTTAACGTGGAAAGATTAATACACGTCTTGTCAGAAGTGAAGGAAGGGTTTGGTAATCAGATAAATCTGTGCCGGGACCGAGGATTGAACCTCAGCCTCCAGCACAGAAGTCTGACACCTCACCCCTAGACCGCCAGGTCACCCATTTTTTATAGCACTGCATCTTACTACCTGTTCGAATTATAGGCTTTCACACTAATTATGGTAATGGTTTTAGGGATTAGGTAGGTTATATTTATATAAAGTGTACCCACATTAGCATTGAGGGAGAGTGAAAACCAGTACACCTGACCGAGATTTGAATCTCGATCTCCCCTTCATCGGCAGTCTAGTCGACTGTGAGAGTAGCTCGTTAGACCACTCTGCCACGAATGGGGGTCTTAAATTTGAATGAATTTTAACTATGTGCACACACTTTGTATCGTGTGATATTGTGTGGCCTGTTGGGAAAGTATAATAAATCTTTGTCTAAGTAAATTAATTAGTAGTCAAAATAAGACAATATCAGCAAATTCTATAAGTTAAATGCAATCAACATTGCTATGACTCGCTTCGGTGTTCGAATGGTCCAAGGTATCAGGCCCGTGTTAGAATGAACTGACAATGGTGTAGAGATTGGGGTTCATATCCTGGTCAGGTGAACTGAGGGTGGTTTTCTCTAAATGGTTCTCCAGTCTTTCTTCAGACACATGTGGGTACACTTCTTCTAATTCAACTTTACTCATCTCTAACCCATTAGTCTAATTAGTACATAAGTGTCCTTATAGCCCGAATGGGTAGTAAGACACGGTGCTGAGAAAAATAATTTTAATGAGTAGTATAAACTTACGGATCAAGATTATGTGGAATCAATCCGTCCTTATGGATACCTAATGAGTTTTTAAACAGGGCTAGAAGAATTATTATTATTATCAGCACCGCACCCGTTGGGGTTGTATGCACTTACGCTAATGTGTAATGGTAGCGTGATTGTGAGATGAAATGAAGGACCTAAAGTTTAACGTGGAATCCGAACCACGGTGGAGGCCTGGCATTCCCCACATTCACAAGATGTCTTGTCAGAGGTGAAGGAAGGGTTTGGTAATCAGATAAATCTGTGCCGGGACCGAGGATTGAACCCCAAACCCCAGCGCAGAAGTCCAACACCTTACCCCTAGACTGCCAGGTCACCCGGCTTGAAGACTATTCCGGTTTTCACTTTTATAACATGGTAGGATTTGTTCTTAAGTAAACACCAATGCCTGTATGTAGTTACATTATATAACTGTCTAAAACAATGGTCTCCAAACAATGGTTCATGACCGATTTTTGGTGGGTCGCGAAAAGTTTTAAAAATATTATTTATGAGATTTTTTTTAAATTATTATTTGAAAATAGAAAACCATGAAAAAATTGGAAAGAGAAAATATTACACAACAATATGTATTAAACACTCCCCTCTTATGTCCATTAAAATTAGGTAGATCACAAAAGTTTTTTGTTCTAAAAAGTTTGGGAAGCACTTGTCTAGAAACAAAATTTAAAGTTAAAGTATATTAATTTTATTTCACTTTATGGCCTATTTTGAAGGTAAAAATGAATTATTTTTATTTATTTGTAAGGAAAAAAACATTGTTTATTAAGCTGATATTTTATATTTGTTAACAAAGTTAAAATATGTTTAAATAGGTAGTAAAATAATATATGTTTCAATTTTGATATCATTAATATCCGTTGAAATATTTTTGTTAGTGAAAAGCTTGATTTTTTAACCAAAATGTTGTGTTTTGGCCTGAAAAAATTTGTTAACGAATAAAAAATACAAAATATGAAAATAAAGTCCATTTCAAACAATAATATATCAATGGACAGACATCCAACCAAAAATTAATTATTGTTTGGTTGTTCAAAAAGCTAATTTTAATTGGTTTAAATTTAGCACAGTGAATTACCATTATAAAAAACTAAACAAGGGGGGAATGTGGTTAGTAAAACTTATTAATTTAAAATAGATTTTGGTCTAATTTATTATGTTCTGGTAAGGTTCTTAATATTGTAAAAGTTGTGTTGTGTGAATTTTTTTTACATACATTCGAGAAAGGACTGAACTGACTTAATTACATTCAAATGTGAATGGGCAAAGCAATTCGATCGTGATAAAGTAGACGCATAGATAGATTTGCAGAAAAACCTTGTTCCAATTGTTATAATCAACCTAATAAGAAGGGCTTGTAATTTAATTACCTAAAAATGTTCAAAAATAATACTAAGAATTCTAAAAAAAATTATCTAAGAATATGGCTCATAATTTAATGATCTAAAAATTGTCGAAAACTTGGATTAAAAATTCTAAAAAATGACTTAAAAGTATGAAGGAAAACTCATAATGAGTCCACAAGGCTAAATCAAACACGTACTTTACAAAATGGGAACAATATAATATAATATACATGCAATAACATGGTTTTAACAACTAAACTTTTGCATTTTGTTAAATACAATATTGATTGATTTACAAATATCTGCTTCAACCTTTCAACAAAACTCTTTCCAGCTTAATTATACCAAAGTATCTCACCAATAATGTGTATCTTACAACCATATAAACAAAGAGAAAGTTAATTGACTAAATTAACTTCTCACTCAGACATATAAGGTGAAAAACAAGGTGTAGAATATTCATTCATTTACAAAACATCCATTGTAGCCTATTTAAAAAACATACTTATTCAATATGAATGCCCAAGAATCTAAAATAACCCAAACAAATAAAATCGGACCTAAAAATCCAAACTGACAAAAAAAGACCCAAAAAACCTATAAATATTTTTTATACTAATACCAGGGTATCATGAGCAAAATTTGTATACAAATGAGAATTGTTTGTGATGTACAGAATTTAAAAAAGATGATTGTCACCAAAATTCAGTCCTGCTAATAAGTAAGATGTAATTACTGCAGGCAGGAGTTCTAACAAACCTCCTCTACATCAATATTTAAAATAATCAAGACTACAATAATGGTCTTTTAAAATTATTTTTATGTCTTTTTTTTATATTAAACAATTCCCAAAAATTGTTAATGCAAAGAGTACTTCTTTCATAACACTTAATTTACTAAGGAGGGCTATTAAGGATTTAATCATAGTAAGTAGGGCTAAAGAGGGTGGCACATGGGCACCTAAAAATGGGTGGTAGGGGAGCATTAGCCCCCCTTATCACTCTACAATTTTGACTTTTTTTATAATTTCTGTAAAAAAAACTGTGTATTTGGCTGCAATTTGCTATTAACACTTTGAATCATCAATAGGCCTATCCGAGTTAACAGAGATAAAAATGATAAAATGACATACAAAAAATTAAAGAATCACCCTCTTTAAATACTATTCCCAAATTGTTTTAAATCAAAGTTTGCTGCCACTTTTACTTTGGACATTAATTAACTTTCAATGTGTACTCTGGATAAATGCAAGACAACTTTGAAAAATGTAACTTAAAACCTTAAGAACCAAAAATGGCTCTAATCAAGGACGTAGCCAGCCAATAATTTCAG
>CABFOW010000267.1:206959-218225 GCA_902141385.1 Timema californicum
AGTATGAGGGTGATAGTGAGTATGAGGGTGATAGTGAGTATGATGGTGATAGTGAGTATGAGGGTGATAGTGAGTATGATGGTGATATTAAGTATGAGGGTGATAGTGAGTATGAGGGTGATATTAAGTATGAGGGTGATAGTGAGTATGAGGGTGATAGCGAGTATGAGGGTGATATTAAGTATGAGGGTGATAGTGAGTATGAGGGTGATAGCGAGTATGAGGGTGATAGTTAGTATGAGGATGACAGTAAGTATTATGGTAATAGTGAGTATGAGGGTGATAGTGAGTGTGAGGGTGACAATGAGTATGAGGGTGATAGTGAGTATTATGGTAATAGTGAGTATGATGGTGATAGTGAGTATGAGGGTGATATTAAGTATGAGGGTGATAGTGAGTATGAGGGTGATAGTTAGTATGAGGATGACAGTGAGTATTATGGTAATAGTGAGTATGAGGGTGATAGTGAGTATGATGGTGATAGTGAGTATGAGGGTGACAATGAGTATGAGGGTGATAGTGAGTATTATGGTGATATTAAGTATGAGGGTGATAGTGAGTATGAGGGTGATAGTGAGTATGATGGTGATATTAAGTATGAGGGAGATAGTGAGTATGAGGATGAAAGGGAGTGTAAGGATATGGAATCAGTGGAAACTCTTAAACCATACTTAAGCCTAACCAACCCAACCCTGGTGACCATTGAGGTAATTTCCTTTTTCGGGAAAATACCCAAGCTACCAGGCAGGAATCGAACCCTGGACTCCTAGGCTAAGAGTCAGTCGCATTGAAAATCAGAATATATTTTACTTGCATGGGTGGAGTTTGAATCCCGCCCGGCGTCACGATGAGGGGGTTCCCCATCTTTACTGGTTTGAGTCGCTAATAGTCAACGCACTGGCACTAAATTGAGCCAATAAAAATGAGCCAGCGCACTCAATGAAGTAACTTGATGCTCGAACGACAAGTGCTAGTTAGTCGTGTCAAGTGCCCTCGAGATAAGTTCAATCCAATTTACCAATTGACGTAGTTGCCCTTAGCTGACCAACACCTCTCACCAGATTATTAAACAGTCAACTCCCGATTATTCGGGTTAATCGGTACAGGAGAATGCACGGATGATTGAATATACAACTTTCCCTTTAATGTTGTTATATGAACCAGTTAGACATATTATGTTTGTATAACACTACAGTGCAGCTTGTGCGGTATTATTTCTTCCTGCATCTGTTTTGCGAAGTAATCGTCTACTTCTTTTTGCTTTAACGTATTATTGACTTTTTTTTATTGCGGTTGTGACGAAGACGTACAGTAGCCCCACGGCTTCTTTGGTGCTGAGTGACAGCTCACAGTCAACATTTTGGTTTATACCTACATTTTGACTGTCAGAAGTGACAGCTGCTAAACACATGTTTTTTCAGATCATATGGTTCGGCGTAGGGATACATAATTTGGTCTGGTAACTTTTCAAAGCTTTTAGCTGTCAGCTGTGAGCTGTCATTCAGCACCAAAGAAGCCATGGGGCTACTGTATTAAGCTGCATTCACAGTACCACGTTTACTACTGAGCTATATTTCTTTTATTGAAAAATACGATAACTACTGTAGTTTGTAATACAGTCAACTCTCGATTCTACGACCCCGGGAATAGCGTCCCTCTCGAAGTAACGACCCTTTTTTGGGGAACCGTGAAAAATGTGGGGAAAAAAGTTAAAAAGTTTAAGGAAATCGGCTGTAAAATGTGTTTGTTGCATTTATTTAGGTCGCTGCGTTGCAATTATCTTTGTGAGCGCTGTATTACTAGTAACTGGGGTGGGTCAGGTATAAAAAAAGACACCACCTCATCAATGCCAGCCAATATCACTTGACTCTGTCCACCCCCTCCCACAAGCAAGACAATGTTTCCCCGCGCGCGACTGCCGCTACATCACGCGCCAGGCTTGCTTTTGCCATTGTTATTTCGATTCTCGATTTGGTTACTATTTTGGTTTGATTTTGTGAACAATTTTTGACGACCCATGCTATTGTTTAACATTGTTATTTTGATTTGGTTACGTTTTTGGTTGGATTTTGTGAACGATTTTTGATGACCCACGCTATTTTTTTTTATTTGATACGAACTTATAATTTTGACGAAATGAGTGAAAGGAGTACCTTCTTCAAGAAATAGGTAGGTTTTATTTTATTTACTTTTTCACGTATTGTCTAAAAAAATTCAATTTTTTCGTATGAAGGTCAGGGGTGGAACAAAATCTGTTAAAATTCCAATAATGACTCCTTCGAAATAACGACCCTTTTCCAGGGAGCCGTGAAAGGTCGTAGAATCGAGAGTTGACTGTATTTTGAAGAACCTTGCACGGATAATCCGTAAACAGAATAACCTGGCATGGATAATCGGGAGTGTACTGTACAGCCAACAAACTTCTAACAGCAGTTTAACTTACAAGCTTTCTAGTATTACTAACAAATACATTTCGAATATGAGGTCCTTAAGGTGCGTTTATAATATTCGATTTAGGAGGAGGTACGAGGAGGCTAAGCAGCCAATCTTAAGGTGGGGACATAGGGAACACGAGTTAAGGGCAGTTTTTATATCAAAACCTTTTTTGGTCAAAATAAATTAAGTATTACTCCAGTAGAAACAAAGAGTATAATTTTCTTCACACGGTTATATCAACAGTTGTTTAATATATGTCATGAGCTTGGCGGCATTGATGACAAACTTTTTAAATGAATAGAAAAAGATGTCATTAAATTCCAGGACACCCTCGACAGATATTCAACAACTGTTGATATCACCGCGGGAAGAAAATTAAACGTTTTTTTCCCACTGGAAAAATGCATGATTTATTTTGACCAAAAAAATATTTTACTATAAAAACTGAAGAAAAAATAAACACTGCCCTTTTTTCGCGTCTCCTACGTCCCCACCTTAAGGTTGCTTCACAGGTTCGTTACAAATTTAAAGCAAAATTTGCTTGAATAATTTGATGTTGTCTCATAATAATTTGCAACTTATTATTATTATTATTATTATTGTGATGTGTAATGAAAAACATCAACACAGAACGATAGCAAGACGTGCATGCACTTTTCATTTCTACGAGCTATTCCAAATCATTTTACAACAGTATACGCAGCTGTCTGCTCGTGTCTAGTTTTGATGGCGCATGCACGCATGAAATCAGCTGGTTTAGGCGCGTACGCATTTTTAGTAGAGTTGTTTTTATTTTGTATTAAATTGAATTAGCTCTTCCACGCAGGTTTTATGGAGAAGCACGGACAAAGCTGAGATTGTTTCCACTGGTGCAGAGCAACATGCGTAGTTCGCGCTGATTTCTTGTGATTGGTTTAGAGTTCGTCACGTGGCCACATTTCAGTTCAAAGCGAGGATTTGTTTCCAAGTGAACTTATAGGACATTGAAATATCAATGGCTATGACCGAATCGTAAATACTTTCACATTTTAGTATATTATAGTTTTTGGGAAAGTTTTTAAATATAGGTAACCAGTTAAGTACCCTTAAGTTGAGATTTCAACCTAACCTCGAAAGGTTTTAGTGAAACCCCCCGTTAGATTTAACCCCGGCAGTCCGAACCCCGTTAGACCGAAACCCGTTAGACCAAACCCCGGCAGTCAGAACCCCGTTAGACCGAGCCCCGGCAGCCTGAAACCTGTTAGACCAAACCCCGGCAGTCCGAAACCCGTTAGACCGAAACCCGGCAGTCCAAACTCCGTTAGACCGAAACCCGTTATACCAAACCCCGGCAGTCCGAAACCCGTTAGACCGAGCCCCGGCAGTCCGAAAACCGTTAAACCAAACCCCGGCAGTCCGAACCCCGTTAGACCAAAACCTGTTAGACCAAACCCCGGCAGTCCGAAACCCGTTAGACCGGGCCCCGGCAGTCCGAAACCCGTTAGACCAAACCCCGGCAGTCATAACCCCGTTAGACCGAGCCCCGGCAGTCCGAAACCCGTTAGACCAAACCCCGGCAGTCCGAAACCCGTTAGACCGAAACCCGGCAGTCCGAAACCCGTTAGACCAAACCCCGGCAGTTCGAAACCCGTTAGACCAAACCCCGGCAGTCCGAACCCCGTTAGACCGAAACCCGTTAGACCTAACCCCGGCATACCGAAACCCGTTAGACTGAACCCCGGCATACCGAAACCCGTTAGACTGAACCCCGTTAGACCAAACCACAGCAGTCCGAACCCCGTTAGACCAAACACTGGCATTCCGAACCCCGACAGTCCGAAACCCGTTAGACCAAACCCCGGCATACCGAAACCCGTTAGATTGAACCCCGTTAGACCAAACCACAGCAGTCCGAACCCCGTTAGACCAAACACTGGCATTCCGAACCCCGGCAGTCCGAAACCCGTTAGACCAAATCCCGTTGGACCGAACACTGGCATTCCAAACCCCGGCAGTCTGAAACCCGTTAGACCAAACCCCGGCAGTCCAAACTCCGTTAGACCAAACCCTGGCAGTCCAAACTCCGTTAGACCAAACCCCGGCAGTCCGAAACCCGTTAGACCAAACCCCGGCAGTCCAAACTCCGTTAGACAGAATCCCGGCAGTTCGAAACCCGTTAGACCAAACCCCGGCAGTCCGGACCCCGTTAGACCGAACCCTGGCAGTCCAAACTCCGTTAGACCAAACCCTGGCAGTCCGGACCCCGTTAGACCGAACCCCGGCAGTCCAAACTCCGTTAGACCGAACCCTGGCAGTCCGGACCCCGGCAGACCGAAACCCGTCAGACTGAACCCCGGCAGTCCAAACTCCGTTAGACCAAATCCCGACAGTCCGAAACCCGTTAGACCAAATCCTGGCAGTCCAAACTCCGTTAGACCAAACCCCGGCAGTCCGAACAAAATTTTTGGAGAATGGAGGGGGAAGGAAAAAATCTAACGAAATATATTTTATTGACTAACAAGAGAATTTTAATATACTACTGATAATAAATGCTTAATGTTTACCTTCTGTAGTCAACTATAATTCCCATTTTATGGTTAGTTAATAATTGAGTAATTTTTAAAATAGTATTTGCTCCAAACATTTTCCTGATCAACCATAAAAAAACTAAAAAGTAGCTATATTGATAAAATTAAATTTTCAATCTTTTTTTTTTTCTTTTCAAACCGTTAAAACCTCTATATAAGGTGTTTAACCTCCTATAAAAATAATTCATACATATTGTTTTGTCAAGCATTTTGCTGTTAAGGATTCTATAATCGTTCATACGTAAAATAAGTACCGGTAACTGTCTAGATGATGGAGCTATCATATTTATAACTCAAAAGTTGTACATTAGAAATGGACAAAATGTGACGTGTTTTATTTCCTACACGGTTCAATATATTGTAAACCATGTACAGTAGGCCCATGGCTTATTTGGTGCTGACTGACAGTTCACAGCTGACTTCTGACAGTCAACAACTAGGTATATACCTAAATTTTGACTGTCAAAAGTGACAGCTGCTAAAAACATGTTTTTGCAGATAATATGATTTGGCCTAGGGATACATAATTTGGTCTGGTAACTTTTCAAAGCCGTGGGGCTACTGTATGTACACTTATAAAAGAGTTGTGCAAAGTATATTATCTCGTTCGATTTTGGGCGATCGCAAGGCAGAAACTTGTGACCACATCTTGAACAATATTTTGCACAGTAAATGATGTCATTTACAGTGAAATTGTAAGAGTAATGTTCAGTCTAGAAGCCGATAATGTCCTTAACAAATAGCGCCGTCAGAAGACCAATTTAAAGATAGAAACGGCAACCAGGGCTGAAAGATGTGGGCGAGTCCACTTAAATTAGTGGCGAATGCCAATTACTACTCTACGACGGTTTAACTCATTTTGTTTGACCACTAGACTCCTGTGTTGGAAGTATGCGTGGTTTGAACGTCTTCAATGGTTGGTCGCTCAATTAGATGTCACAGAGTTGCTGAAAAAACAACAACTAGGAATTATAAACCACTATGATTTAGGCATGTACCCAGAAGCTGCAATTTCGGAGTTCACACGAAGTGTTTTCCCTGTTGTTTTATAAGTATTTTTGTATTTTAATAAAACAGGAAGTAGCTTAATTTGTGTCCATGGCTACGCTAGGTTATCAGGATTTCTTATTTTTCGAATTTGGGGTTTTTCTCATAAATATGGCATGCTCCATTGGTCTAAACGATAACTATAGCTTTAGCCACGTGATGACGGTGTGCTTAATCCCCTCTTTGGGACAACCCCTAAGCAAAAATTTTAGGTTCCAAGCAGTGGCGGCTCGTAGCTAAAATTAGTGGGGGTGCTGCTCCAGAAAATGTTTAGCCTTTATTTTAAAGTTGTGTAAAAGGGGGGAAAAAACATGTATAAAAAGAAAATTTATTCAGGAACTTAATAAAATATTATCAAAAAAACAACAGCTTTTTTACTTACTTTAACTTAAATTGTTACGGTTCAAGCTTGGTCTATTCATTTAAAAATGAAATCCATTCTCCTTGTTTTAATTTGCGCAAAAAGTTCAATAATTTTCTCCTTGATCTCTGGATGACAATTGAGGAAATTTTTCTCCATTGAAAGTAATGCAAGTGCATTTAGTCTTTCTGTTAAATAAAAGAACCGAAGAAATTGAATCAAATTGAATAGCTGGAAGCAGAATAATAATCTAATTCTACACCCTTCTACACTTTATCACATTCAATAATATGGTACGCGGTTTTTAAGCACAACACACGCTGAGTAAAATAAACACCAATTCCTTCCACCATCACGCCAGAGCCGGCACTGCGAGAGCAACAGTGCTCTATCTACCTGGCAGTCCCGCCTTCCTCCCTAACCCCTCCTATGTGCGCATGCGTACAACAGTCAAACACCACGTCGCTGGCACTGTGAAGCTCACAGTTCCATACAGAGATTTTTGTATTATTTTCATAAACTGGGGGATGGCTACTGAAGTACTGACATTAAGCTTAAGGAATATATATTGTACTACAAAAATAAAGACAGAAGTTTTAATTTGCGCAAAAAGTTCAATAATTTTCTCCTTGATCTCTGGATGACAATTGAGGAAATTTTTCTCCATTGAAAGTAATGCAAGTGCATTTAGTCTTTCTGTTAAATAAAAGAACCGAAGAAATTGAATCAAATTGAATAGCTGGAAGCAGAATAATAATCTAATTCTACACCCTTCTACACTTTATCACATTCAATAATATGGTACGCGGTTTTTAAGCACAACACACGCTGAGTAAAATAAACACCAATTCCTTCCACCATCACGCCAGAGCCGGCACTGCGAGAGCAACAGTGCTCTATCTACCTGGCAGTCCCGCCTTCCTCCCTAACCCCTCCTATGTGCGCATGCGTACAACAGTCAAACACCACGTCGCTGGCACTGTGAAGCTCACAGTTCCATACAGAGATTTTTGTATTATTTTCATAAACTGGGGGATGGCTACTGAAGTACTGACATTAAGCTTAAGGAATATATATTGTACTACAAAAATAAAGACAGAATTAAAAATAAAAGACTCATTATATTAAATATGATCGACAATATCAAGTGGAAATAGGGGGTTCTGCAGTTCCGCAGTGCCTATACACGAGCCGCTACTGGTTTACAGAATGTTTAGGGTAGCTATAACAATTAAGGTGGGAGTGTAGGGGAATCGCGTTAGGGGAAGTGTTTTTGCACTCTTTATAGCAAAATATTTTTTGGTCAAAATAAATAAAATATTGATCCAGTAAAAACATAGAGTTTAATTTCCTTCACACGGTGATATCAACATTCAACAGTTCCTAAGTAGGGGCCCATCTGTCAAGATCATAACGGCATTAGATGAGAATATTTTTTTTTTAATTTAAGAGGAAAAGTTGTCATTAAATTTCAGGATATCCTTGACAGATATTCAAGAAATTTTGAGGTCACCATGTCAAGAAAATTAAATTTTATGTTTGTACTGGAAACAATTTTTTTTGTTTAATCTGGCCAAAATAATGTTTTGTCATAAAAAGTTCAAAAACACTGGCTTTTTCTCGCGTTCCCTACATTCCACCTTAAGATTTTTTTTAGCACCGCGTCTTACTACCCTTTCGGGTTATACGCTTTAATTACTAATTACGCTAATGGAATAGGAATTGGGAAGGTTGAATTAGAGGAAGTGAACCCGCATCTGCGTGGAGGGAGAGTGGAAAGTCATTTAGGAAAAAACCCACCCTCAGTTCACCCGACCGAGATTTGAACCTCGATCTCCCCGTCCTCGGCGGTCGAGCTCAACACGACAAGCGCGTTAGCCGACTACGCCATCGAGGCGGGTCCGCCTTAAGAGTTTAATATTAGGGGGGAGGGAATGAAGAAAGTTATTTAAACGCAGTCATGATAAGAAATAGGTTACCAGTTTCCTAGCCTTGTTCTTCACACAAGAGTCAAGAGGTTAGCCAGGCGATGGGTGATGGATTGAGTTTATGAACACAAAAAAAACAAAACCATTCTTGATAATAATTATACATGGCTGCCACGATAACAAACACGCTAGATAAAATAAAGTACGCGGAATCTTAAAGAAAGTAATTTTCAACATATAAGAACGAACAGAAAACCTGTTGCCCTCGAATGATTATAATCTAATAGCTACAGAGTTTATAATATACAGACCAATTTTATAGGAAAAGCCTTATATAAAATACAAACATCTTTATTCGCGGTCAACACCGATGGTATTTTATTAAATTTTTATAGGTATTTATATTATCTATCAAAAGTTACAGCCGCGGATCACATGAACGTAGATCTAGGAACTTTTCTAGCTGTCGGATAAGGTCCTTTCTACGAAAATTTGGGCTGTAGTTTTCTTGAGTAAGAGTTATTTAACTAACAGAAGAAAAAAAAAACTCGTATTCAAATGCTATTCATCCAAATTTTCATATATCAGAAATGTTCACTAAAGAAAATAATTAAAACCCGTGAGTTTTCTAACTAAACTTCTCGAATTGAACAATTAAAGGGCTTGGTACAAGAACCGGCCAAGTACAAAACTTTTCAAGAGAAAATTTAGAAAAATAAAATGTAAACGAAACAAATTAATCCCATTATAAATTTAAAATGACTTTTAAAAAAAACAAATAAAAAACCCTTTACCGTTTAAATGTTGGTTTAAAATGCGCACAGACTTGAAGGTTTGTATATTTTTTTAAACCTTTTAAGTATTCATTTCTCTACGAGTAGTTTTTAAAGACAATAATACGTATAATATTGTTTATAAAATATATTTTTAATTTCTGACAGGCAGAGATAATTACACAATATTATATTATTATTATTATTAGCACCACGTCTTACTACCCGTTCGGGTTATACGCACTTACGCTAATGTGTAATGGTAGGGTGATTGTGAGATAAAATGGAGGACCTACACTTTAACGTGGAATCCGAACCACGGTGGAGGCCTGGCATTCTTCACATTCACAAGATGTCTTGTCAGAGGTGAAGGAAGGGTTTGGTAATCAGATAAATCTGTGCTGGGACCGAGGATTGAACCCCGGCCGACAGCATAGAAGTCTGACACCTTACCTCTAGACCACCAGGTCACCCCACAATATTATAAAGGTCAAATGGAATAAAATAACACATTGTGGAAAAGGGATATTTATTTGCCCGTACAATGTAAACAAGTAGTATGGAGTTGTATGGTTTTATTCCCAAATCAGTGATTTTTTTTTCTTCCACCGATAATACTATTACCATACTAATAGGTGCGGGGCCACCCTTAAGGATGTGCAAAAGGGTGCTGACGCACGAGGCCCCGCAATTTGGGGGGAGGGGGAGGGCACGCTTGCTTAGGTAACAGAAGAAAAAGAAAAACAGGTGAAATATTTGATTGCGTGCTCGTATAGGCGATCTAACAAATACCGTCAGAGTGTAAAAACAAACAAAAGCATCATCATGGGGTTTGATTTATTATTGAACGACTGAAGCGAGTTCTCAGTTTTAACTCGACAGCTTTGCATTTTGTCTGTTTGTCTGTCTGTCTGTCTGTCTGTCTGTCTGTCTGTGGTGGATATGTGTCACGATAACTTTTGAACGCATTGACCGACTTTATTCAAACTGGGCACATTTTATCTTTGTACCTTTATAGAAATCAAGTTCGTTTGGGAAGAAAATCGAACAAAGAGTTGGGGAGATATCCAGCCTCATATGTAGTTTTTTAAACACGTCTTATAACATTAATTATAACGTGTATTTACCTTTTTAAGGCATTTCCTGATATATTATACGGTTAAAATTTGGTATAAAGATGCAAAATACTGTAATTAATTTTTTTTAATTCTTATAATTTTGGGGGCAAAGGGGGGCAGGGGTGAGGCAGATAACTGATGGCCCTGCAAACGAAGTTTTCCCACGTCTATTAAGAATGGTCCTAATAAACGGCCAACATGTTTCCCTAACATATTTTATGTCGTGTAAAACTGACATCCCACGGAATATGGTATTTGGCCCGTTCTTGCACCAGAACTCTTCAATTGCTTTGTGAGAAAACATAGAATAGTATTTTCAATGTTACCCGGTCCTTGGGTTGACCTTTAACTCACTGTTTGGTCACGACAACTCTAGGGGCAGCACTTGTCCTAGTCTGGTCCTTTTCAAACCGACAAAGAGGCTGTGGAACTATCTAGTTGTATCTTGGTTCATCTTGGTTCGAGTACTACTAGAGTAAAAACAAGGTTTTATTTGATTTTCGAATTATTTATTCTTACACTAAGTAAAAGGTTTACACATGTTAGTCGCTTTTCCCATTATTTTAAATAAACAGGTTTTTAACTAAGCCAAGCTCTTTAATGGCCAAAAATTTTACTAAAAAAAAATCCTCTAAAATGACCTAAAAGAATTAAAGATGACTTAAAATTAATCTACACGATTAAATCACGCACTCATTTCACAAATATAAACTAAAGCAAATGCATGCAATGTTATACTCAGACCCTGACAATAAATCCCGTAGGAATTTTGAGGTGGACGAGTTTTATTTTTATATCCTGTTAGGGCATGACTAAAGGAAGGGTGCACGCTTGGCAGCCCGGGTATAGATTTTATAGGATGCCATTTTGTTTTTGGCATATATATAATAATATTTAGCACCGCGTCTTACTACCCGTTCGGGTTATACGCTTTAAGTACTAATTACTCTAATGGATTAGGAATTGGGAAGGTTGAATTAGAGGAAGTGAACCCACCTTGGCGTGGAGGGAGAGTGGAAAACCATTTAGGAAAAAC
>CABFOW010000267.1:231810-246741 GCA_902141385.1 Timema californicum
AAAAAATCGAAAGCCTGACTTCAAATATTACTAAATTACTTTCATTTTGATTGTATATTACTGCATGATAGAGGGAATTTACATTACCTACTTCACAAATATAAATGTTCAATTCATAATTTTATTTTGTCAATCGTCCAGTTATGTTAAATGAGAAAAAACAAATGTACTAAATGAATCACATAAAAAAATAAAACTAGAATAGTCAAACATTTGATCCACTTAGAGGAGAGTAGCCTAGCAAGCGGTCATAATATAAGTTTAATACATCATAGCATTGTTCAAATTCTTTCCTATATAAATAACTATAAAATCATGCGTTATCTAAGCGTATCATATGTTTTCACCAATGTATGTATTTGGTACCATACTCTACTAATATAGAAATAACCTTGAAATCTTCAAAACCATCAAATTCAGAAATGAAATTCCAAATATAAGGTAACAATTTTTTTTTAAAATTCAATAAATAAACCATATTTTATTTTAGAATCTGAATTTATTTTAGAGCTAGCATGATGCCAATTAGTGTTTTTACTTAAGAGAGAACAAAAAGGCATTTTCCACTTCAAGATAAGCTCAAATTGTGCTTGAATTAAATTCAAGTATGAGTAATATTTAGCAATATTTGTGCTAAAAATATTTCAAGTTAAATTTATCTTATAGAGTCATTTATAAATCATAAGTAAAACATACAGGACTAAATTTTTTAGTGAAAAAAAAATATTGACCCATAAATTCAGATTTTAAAATATATTTAATATAATTGTATTTTTTTCAAACTAGATTAACATAAATATATTAAGGAACTCTATTTGTTATAAAAAAAATTAAAATGGAATTAAACTAATACATTTTAGAATTTTCAAGGACAAAGTGAAAATTCTGAGTACTGTACTTAACATTTTCAAGTTTTGTAAAAATCGTTGAGTTTGAGCTACTAAAACTCAAATTTTCGAATACTCCTACAACCCTTGGGATGTTCCGGATTTGTTGGTAAAACGAAGATTCCAATTCGGACCCATCTCTAATGACTAAACATGAGGTACCTAGGGCTAACATATGTATTAAAAGCTTTTTTTGAGGGATTTTTGAAACAACAAATCCCAACTACACAAATGAGAATATATTAGAAAACAACATATTAAACAGACTATTATAATTATATATTGTAAAAAATATAATTCCAATAATATTTCGATGAAAATAGTAAATTTGTATAAATAATAATAAATAAGGAAATTATAGTCTTATAGAAACATTCAACTATGTTTGAGGTAAAAAATTACAGGATTACAGAAATAATTAAGGGAGAAAAAAAAATCATATTTGATGACTGTTTGCTTTAAAGCTAATAAATTAACATCAGTGCTGAAGCGGCATAGTTATATAGTTTCGTAGTCAAGACTTAGTACGCCTCAGGGGCTGTGGAGTCGGTACGCCAAGCCTTGGACTCGGGACTTCTCCATTTTTATACGATCCGACTCAAGACTCCTTC
This sequence comes from Timema californicum, assembly GCA_902141385.1. NCBI lineage: Eukaryota > Metazoa > Arthropoda > Insecta > Phasmatodea > Timematidae > Timema > Timema californicum. The sequence continues at coordinate 233,309 of CABFOW010000267.1, forward strand.
ATAAATGGCTGAGTCATCTAAATTATTAATAACAAATTTACTGCAGTAAAATTCTCTAACACAGATGACTTCATGTGAAGCTTCTTTGGCATTGTGAATTTATATTTGAATACATTTATCAATCAAAATTACAAATATTGATCCTAGGGAATAAAATATATATATATACAATAAGTTTTTTTCTAAGCCAGAGTCAAAATGGCTTCCAACTCCACAGTCCTGACCTTGAGTGCGGCACTATACTAAATACAAGACGACACCTACCTTAACTCGAATGGAATGGACCAGTTTCGCATATGGTACTGGACCATTCCATTTTGGTCCTGGTAGGTGTCGTTTTCTATTTAGTACAGCGCCACACTCGAGGTGTACTAGATCTGGCTATGAAACTGGCCTTTAGTGTTGATAAATCTGATAAAATTATTAAACTAAACATCGAAAGGAGGATAGAAGGGCAAGGCCTACACACTTACCAGAGAACTGTAGGTCTCAACGTTCACAATTAAAGCACATAATTATGTAATTTTCAGGATACATCAGTCCCCTTCTTTAGTATGGTCAAATTATTTATCATACAAATCAAAACTATTTGATCAAATATCGAAAATAGACAAGTGATTTTTAAATAATAGTAAATATACATACTCACCATGAAAAATTATGCTTTTGCAGAAGTCAATAGTTATTTTTAGGCTGAATATATGCGAGGAAAAAAATGTGAATTTCTTGATAGACTGTAGCGACTCAAATTTATTTTCATACTGGGGGACTAAAGGTAGTTTTTGTTTCTATTCTCCTCCAATTGAGTTCTGGTGCATTTACTCTTGATTATCCCTATCATTTCTACTCTATTAAAGTAATACCTTGTATTAAATATATTAATAAGATTAGATAAGCATTAACAAACAATTCTAAGATAAAATATCTCATTTTAGAAAAAGGACCAATGTATTGCTGTTTGCAGAAACCAAACAAGTATGAATGACTATTTATACTCATATATTAACATAATAAAAACCATGTCTAATTTACGTTATTCTACTAAAGTATATCGACAAACAGTACAATTTTTTTTGTAGAAAAACCATTTATAAAGTTCGCTTGAAAGCATGGCAGACATTTTATTATTTTTAACTTTGGCTGAATCTTATAAATAAACCAGAACGTTAAAGAAAATATCGCTAGTTGCTTTGGTTTACAAAGCGTATTACTAAATTAGTTAAAATGCTACCCACAACTTTGGTTCAGCCAACAAAGATGTCGTTTAAAGTGTTACTATGCCACTTCATCACAAGGTCAAAACACCAGATTACGTCCCTTGCACTTACGTTCTAAGAGTAATACAACAGTTTTGAGACTAGTAAACCATTTATTAGGTCATGTAAGCATGTTTAGAAAGTATGGCACTTGTTGTCTTATCACGGGGATTGTATTGGTTCCGAAATTTATAAGCAAGAATTATTGCTACCACCTGTGAACAAAACAACGCTTTAATAATAAATATTGATTGGAAGGAGGATATAAGAGCAAGGCACACACAATTACCAGGAAAATGGAGGCCTTAAACCATAAAAAAAAAATCAATATTAATAAAATGAAGAGTTGGTTTGTATGTCATGAGCATTGAACGATCAATATCTATCGCACAAAAAGGTCTGACATTTTCAAAATTAGTAGCACCTGTGTGCAAACATGTGCACCTCAAAGCTGGAATTTAAAAATTTTAACTATTTTTTCCCCCAACTAATTAAAAACTGGGTCACAAGCGGTAATATTGATAAAATGAAGAGTTGCACTATATTTACCGCAAGCATAGGTCTCGAGAGTTAAAAAAATTTAGCACCAACATGTGCCCCTCTCAAAGCCCCGATTTTAAAATTTAATGTTATCTTCCGCGTACATTAAGTAAACTAAAAAAAATTTCTGCTGGGCAACATTGGGTACATCAACTAGTCGGAAATAAACCTCTATCTACCCGCATTCAAGACACAAAGTTTGAACGGGCATCAAGGGAACCCAAGCAACAATAACCATCTTCTAGCCAAAGTCCGGTTCGTGTTTCACTCTCTTCCGCTGAAGACGAGGCCCGATTTGCCTCAAAAATTATTGTCATGTTTTTTGTTGTCATTTACTTCTAGATTTTTTTAAGGCCTCCACTTTCCTGGTCTTTCTTACATTCAATGTCCATGTTTCTGCTGCATATTTTACCAGGATTACAAAGTATACTGCCCTTTGAAAACACTTCTAAATAGTTTCCAAGGCATTCATTATCGGTAAAATGTCTTGGCTCTCGACCATTAGGGGAATGAAACTGCCCTCCCCCTCCCCTCTGCCCTCCACTACTGACCTCTCAAATTTAATGGAAGTCAGCCGATTCAATCTAATTTGTTTACTTCGGTGGTCGAATGGTCTAAGATGTCCCTCTGGTGTTAGACTGAACTTCCAATGATGAGGAGATCGGATCTCAAATCCTGTTCGGGTGTGATAAGAGTATTTCCCCCCCCTAATTCCATATGGTTTTCCACTCTCCCTTAATGCAAACCCCTAACAAATTAGTGTAATAATTAGTTGATATGCTTACAACCCAAACAGGTAGTAAGACGGGGGTGCTTATTGCTTGGTAGTTAACTGAGGAATATAAAGACATTAAACTGTGTTTTTCAAAAGGATGAAAACTTCAACGCACAGATGAGCAGAAAGCTATTTAGACTTGTGTAAATATAACAATCTGACCAAAAAGCACAAATTAGTGATTTTACAGGAAGAAAAAATTGTTTTTTTTAAATAATGTATTTTGATACAACTCTTTTTTCCATAAGATTGCTTTGAAATATTTTATTAGTGTGGCTTTATGGTGTAGAATAAGTTACCAGCAAATTAAACAACTGATAAAAAGGTATCTGAAAATGATATCAAAGGATATTCCAAAGATAACCTTCAAAGAGACCTACAATGTTTTCTTTTTTTTCTCCCTTTTGTGTTTTTTCTTCTTCTTTTAGGAAGTTGTGTTGCATGTTTCACACTTCTTCCTGATAAATTCTGATAAAAAAAAACCTAGGCTCGATGGCTTGAGCAGTAGCAAATGAGTTTCTTCAAGAAGGCAGCCATTACTAGGGATGTGGTATCGAAAGAAAAATATCGATACCTGCATCGGTATTAAATTTTTTTTTTACATGATGCTTTTTCGCTATCCAACTTCTTAAAAAAAAATTCCATAATTCACTTACATCAATGAGCATGGTCTTTACCAACTAATCGATTATATCGATACTTTTTTCACATCCCTACATCTTTGTCCAGTGGCAGCAGTGCAAGGTGTGAACTACATCTTTTCATTGAAAAAGCTATATTATGATTGTTGCTTTTGTTTATTATCATCCCCCTTTACTCAACATACCTTAATATATAACAAAATTGATTTGTAATAAATCCTCAGTGATTTTCAGGCTGTTTATTAAATCTGGTGTGTGAATTCTCCTCGATTCAAAATATCCAGTTAGGGGTCAAGAATTTGTGAAAAAGAATCCAATATTTCCCCAAGACATAACAAATATATATATAAAATTTCCCCAAAAAACCATAGTGCATAAAATAAAACATTGAGAATTTTATGGAGGCGGGAGGGATTAAGGATTATTACTACATAGTTTGGATGGATTCAAATTTAAACATACTTTAAATCATGCAATTAATCACATAGGGCTACCTTAAACAAAGTTCTTTTGTCTCCAAGAAACGGCACTCTGTCCACTTCACCGATACTTACTGATAGCGTCGGTGTCAAGTGTCGTCTGACACGGTTTTTTCACACGATGAAATTACCAACTAGAATGTACTAAAAACATCAACACGATGGTCGGACATCTCCTCGCCCCAAATTTTCCCAGGACTGCTTTAATTTCCCCTGAACTTCGTCCAGACATTCTGCACCCCCGTTAATCTGGTGTAATATGCAATTAATCTCATATTCGAATCTTGTATAGATTATGGACAGAAGAGGAAATATAAATATAATTATATAGTATAAAATAATAATAGTAGCTAAATTTTTTAACATTATATCTTATAATCCATTCATTATAACATTCATACATTCAGTTAAGTGTTAAATTACTGGTGTGGAGTCTGGTTGTTAAGTTCAGCTTATGATTATAAATTGTTTTTAACCACCAACAAGCAGTATTAAAGCTCTAAAACAAATTTTACTTGAAATATTGGGAAAAAATAATATATATATTTATTAAGGATTTGAGTCTCAAATAAGAAATTTTCTCGAATCCTTGAATATCCTTAAGGATTCAAGTAATTTAAGGGCCCCATCCCTAAATTAGATAAACAAGATAGAATTGTATAAAAACTATGCGCAAACAAAAGTCTAAACATTTGAATAAAAACAAAATTTAACTTTAATTTGATTTGCTCTATTGTAAAAAAAGGAATCTTAATGGGGGTCCAACGTGGTACTATTATAAACAACATTAGTACACATAAAGCTAGTAATGTACACATGCAAGTAATGTTATATAATGGAATTTTATATAATGGAAACCCAGAGGGAACATAGAAACCCATGTTAAAAGAGAAAGAAAGAGACAGATATTACCTAGACAAACGAGGAACCTGACCCAACGCCTTGCACTAAGAGATTAGAGGAAAGCACTAGGGTTAGCCCTCGGATCTTTCTGGTTCCTGTAACGGACCGTCAACCACACACCCACAAACTGAAAAAAAAGGATGGTTAGTAAACAGTCAACTGAAACCATTAGAGCCCACAGGATGACATAATCACACCATAGTATAATTAATAATTATTATTATAGATTAATTATTTGGAGAGGTATTTAACATGCACTTTCTGAACCGACTTATTATGTTAGTACATAACTTATAAGCAACTTCAATCTTGAAAAGACACAACACCCAGTCCTCTGACTGTTTCTTTATCACTGTGAAAAAGGAAGCCCAAATTCCGATGATAAATTTTTCGGCCAAGCAAGGAACCGAACTCGGGACCATCAGCTCCACTTATTATTAGTCTAGTGTTAGATACAAACTACGAACACACCCATATAAGTTAGTAAGCGATTCATGCAAAAGCCACCAGAGTTTAAAAAGCAACACAAATATTAACAAATATCAAGGACCGGTTTGAGTTATCCAAACATTCAAACCAGTGGGGAAGGTATAATTTAAAGGAATTGTTCCAACAATTGTGTTGAGGAAGAGTATAAAACCATTGAGGGAAAGGAGTCTCAGTACTCCCAGTCAGTAGTCAAAACCTGACCTCTCTCTGTCAAACAGCAAAGCAGATCAGACAAGATTGACGACTTAGCTGGTGTGCCTACCAAATATCCTATTTGTAAATTGATAAAGGACATTTTTCAATTCACAAAAATAATATATTTTATGTGGTCATATCCATAACCTAAAGATCATTTCCATCTTCTCATCACCATCATCAGTTTATTGTTCCAGCGAACTGGGTACAATTTGCGAGTCTCTCCCATTTCTTTCTATCTAGATATAGTTCTTCTAAGCTTTGCTATTCAGTATTCATATACGATTAACTGAACAAGTGTTAGCTTTCTTTCGTGCTACCAAATATTGTTTGAAAAATATATCATAAGAGTAATGAGATGAGCATACTGATTTCTTAGATTATAAGACACATACTTTTCCTCATTTAAATGTCTCTAAAAATGGAGTGCATCTTAGAATCGCAGTTCTTTTCCGACCAACTCTCCCAATGGCTCAGAAGATTATAGGTATATTATGGGATAATAAGGATTGATACAGCTCAGAAGAATTAGACTTATATTGATTTATAAGGGAGCGATGATGACATTTCTATGTTCTGATAAATAAGGCACATAATTATAGTTAGTAAATTGACTTCTGTTGTAAAAATATTTCTTAGATACAGTGGAACCTGGGTAATTCGAACTTGAAGGGACCAGGAAAGAAATTGAACAATCCAAAAATTTGAATTAAATAAGTTTCTTAGAAGGCATTCCCTTTTCCACTTCCTTTATCACCGCTACTTTTTCACCCAAAGTTAATGATTTATAGGACTGCGGCTTGGACAGGGACATCACGATACAAACACACACAAACACTAATGTACAGTACGTACTAAACAAAACTAAAACTAAACAATAAAACAAAATAAACTCGCACGTCACAAGAATATCGCTATGACCGAATCACTAAGAACAGCGCACGTAACCACTCGAGAGGTTTGACCTTGACTAATGGAGTACAGAAGTGTAAGTGTAAACAAAGACGTATGGGTGAGCGGGGGAGTTGAAGGGGTATGAAGAAGGGCACTGAGCCCATTCCAAGGTCACCTCCCTGTTTCCAAAAATAGAACAACACAGTGCCGCAACTATAAGTAGGAAAACAATACATTACAACTTACGAAAAGTTCAAACTAACCAAAGCAAAATTCAAACCATCCACAATTTTTTTAACATTGTTTGAATACAAAATTCACAGGACCGGGCAAAAATTCGAATTAAAGAAGATTTTGAATTACGGAAGTTCAAATTAGTCAGGTTCCAATGTATAAGGTATTTTAGTATTTTTTTTTTCTGTTAGTGATTACTAAATTAAGGTGCGTATTACAATCGATGGCATCTTAGAACCGAAGTAATACAGTAAATATTGCACGATTCTTAAAACATGATGGAATATATTACTAGTACATACCTCTGTGAAGCTGAAGAAAATGCCTATCCCTCCACAAAGTTTGAACGCATAATTGATAGTACTCTGTAACTTCCCCATACAAGGTTCATCCTGAAAAACAAATATTTGTGTGAGACGAAATTTGTGAGGGGTAGGTCGGGGGGTGACAAGGATGGACAGGGTGAGGAATGAAAGGGTGAGAGAAACAGAGTGAAGGAGAAACCCCTGCAGGATAGGACAGAGAAGGCGAGATAGAGGTGGTATGAACATGTGAAGAGGATGGAAGAGTGTAGGATTCCAAGGAGGATGCTCGGAATGGAGGTGGTAAGGACATGTGAAGAGGATGGAAGAGTGTAGGATTCCAAGGAGGATGCTCGGAATGGAGGTGGAGGGCAGGAGACCAAGAGGGACAGGTGGATAAAAAGAGTGTGGAGAGGAGAGGAGGAAGAAAGGCGGTGGGAGGACAGGAGTAAATGGAGAGGCTTACGTTCGAGACGGACCTTGTCAGTGGTGGGGAAACTGTGAAGTAGTAGTAGTAGTAGTAGTAGTAGTAGTAGTAGTAGTAGTATTGTTGTTGTTTTTGTTGTTTTTATTATTAATCTATGAGAGATTTAAAGCCCTGTAAATATTAAAAAAAAAATACAAATAAAATTTCTAGGTTTATTTTAATTTTGTGTTTGAGTAATTAAATACAATTATATCAAATGAGAAACAAATGGTTTGAAAATAAATTATCAATTAAAATTATTATATAAATATTTTTATGAGTTAGTGGTTTAGCAAACAGAAATTTTAACGTGTAACTACAATTTGTTCTGACTGTTTAAATATGTGCTACGTTTCTATCCGAGGACTAAATGGATGCTACAAGGGACGGCTTTAACCAACCTTGCATCTCCTATTTCTGCGAGGACATGCTTTCCCGAAAAATTTATTTCACTGGCACTATTATTTTCAAAAGTTCTAGAATCTATTAAAACAATGTATAATTAAGTTAGTATGAATGCAAGAGTCAAACAAGAACAAGATTGATGGCAGACTTTCATCATCATCATCATCATCATCATCATCATCATCATCATCATCATCATCATCATCATCATCATCATCATCATCATCATCATCATCATCATCATCATCATNATCACCTGTTCATATTTATATTTATAGGTTAAGGTTTATAAAAGTAGAATGAAACTTAAATGTATCCAAATTGGTGTGAAGAAGGAATGGAAAAATTATTATTATTATTAGCACCACGTCTTACTACCCGTTCGGGTTATACGCACTTACGCTAATGTGTAATGGTAGGGTGATTGTGAGATGAAATGAAGGACCTACAGTTTAACGTGGAATCCGAACCACGGTGGAGGCCTGGCATTCCCCACATTCACAAGATGTCTTGTCAGAGGTGAAGGAAGGGTTTGGTAATCAGATAAATCTTTGCCGCAACCGAGGATTGAACCCTGGCCGCCAGCACAGAAGTCTGACATCTTACCCCTAGACCGCCAGGTCACCAACCTATCTATAATAGTCGCAAGGAGTAGAACTATTCGTCTAGTATAGTATAAAGTGGTCATTCAAAACTATAAAATAAAAGTCTAGCACCGCTCCAGGTTTTCCCAGTAAAAATAAAATAGTTCACCAGATTCTTAAAAAGGCTTTACCTCCGATTGCAAGACTTTGAACCAATGTTTCCCCGTGAAAAGTTTTGTAAAAAGTGTGGCGGGCAATTTATTAACTAAGCTTTGGGGTACCAGGAGATTTGCATGCGATATCATACCTGTCGAATAACAATTAAAAATAAGGTCAAATCCCATTAAAAATTTGCTAGTCACGACATGCAGGCAATCATGTTGGTAAAAGAAACATTTAGTATTCTAAAGAAAATTTGTTACCTAGTACAAAATCAAGTTTAGGAAAATTTGTGTAATTTGGCTGTGATGTGTGCATGCATAAAATCTCCGATTATTTTTTTAATCTAAAGATTTCTCCTGAAACTCAAACAAAATCCCCATTTTTTCTCTATATTTGTGGCTGAATTTTAAATGAAAGTTGATCATATTTTATGAACATGACTCTACATAAGCCTAATGAATTAGACCTAGAGTCTTTAGGGCTGTATGCAAGAATGTTAGTGAACGCTTAGTGGACCGATAGTATGGTCCCGAGCCCACTATCGCTCCACCTTTTAACCTATGATGACGCAAGCAAACCCACGCTAGTGTCAACCAAGCATCCACTTGGTCAAGTTCTCACAGACTGCTCTTGCATCAAAAACCTTAGATTACTTAAGGACTGCTAATTTTTTGTCAACCCCTTATTCCTCTTGTCACAATTTAGTAAACCTCCCTTCTAATATTATATCACACTATCGAGTGATACCCCTCCCCTCTGATTTAAATAATATTAATTGTAGAGCCTATAAAACCCTTTTAACTGAAACGTGTTCATATAGCTCCAGAATCGAAGTCGATGAGCCAATTGTCCTTTATTTATGTGAGCACAATCAGGTTGATTTCAAAATAAATAAAGCTGCCCACATTATCCGACTTCCTCGTGCCCCCTCATCTGACCTGGTCACACCGAGCACTACTCCCCCTCTCCACCCAATGATACGCGTACATAGTTTATAGACAGCCTCTTAGTATTAAGTCTTAACAAACTGACCTCTGGATGAATACAAGGGGGGTGCGCCATTGGATCAGGCGTGGTGCTGAGAGTGCTGTTGTGACTACCCTCGAAACCACAACAGTTGAACACCTTCTGGACTTCCCCTTTCATATCCATTGTCACACGCTTCCATCCCTGCATGGGACACATTTAGAATACAGTAGCTATCCATAAATTATTTGAAAAAATAACACCCGGACACAGGAATGAAACCCGGGACCACTGCCCAGTTGTCATTTTTCAAATTTATAAATATAATACTTGAAGCGGCTATATCTGTAATATTTAGACACAACGAGATTTAGGGAGTTGTTTTTTCACAAACGTTTACTCGGGCCATTAAAATGGCTATCAAACATATTTAAAGCAGATTGTAGCACTTTTGGATTCATTATACATGCGTGAAATAAAACAAGATTAAGTATTTTCATGAAACCGATTACTTTACCTTTTAAATGTGAATCATTGTCAATTTTAATTTAAATGCAATTTAACTATAATATTTTAATCTAAAACTAATTTCTCTCAACCTAGCAGGTTTATTTCCATCAATTAAATAACATGGGTAAAATGTGTGTTAGAACCGGAGATTGTGGCGGCCATATTGTTACCAAACACAGAAGAAGAAAAAACCCATGACTAGGAAAGCTGTTTGATATTTTTAATTACTATATTTTATTTGTTAGATTATTTAGAAATTTACCCATAGTATTTCTATTTATTGCACTTAAATAAAAGTTGATTTGTTACTATTTTTAACCGAATGCCGACTTTTTATCAAAATTTAACTCCTTATTTAACAAAATCCAATCATTTTATTTACTACAAATCAGAGTCTCTACTGATAGGTCATTTCAATCTCCCAAGCTTTTCCAATCATATACAATTAATTGTACAATTGTTAGCTTTCTCCATCAATAAGTTTTGTAAATGAATGTCACCCTAAAGTGTATAACCTCTTACGCACCAGGAAAACTTGCATTCAAGGAATTAAGTTTTTAATTATTTGTGAAAGCTCAACTTTAACTTAAAGAAGCTTTCACAGCTGTTTGAGAATAGACTGAAAGATACCGGTAAGCATTTTCAAATTAAAAATATTAAAATAAATTTTTTTTAACATGTTTTATTAAGATAGCTTCATCAAGATTAATAATCAGAAGACCACCTCTGTGACCTAGTGGTCAGAATTCCCGACTACAAATCCAGAGGTCCCGAGTTCAATCATCAGCGCTTCCATAATTTTTCTGTGAAGCAATGGGTCTAGAACGAAGTCAAACTCGGCCTTGTTGGGACCAATGAGGAGTTACTTGAAAAAAAATAAGTAACCGTTCTGCTCTATAAAACTCAAATTAATGGTGAGAGGGATCGTGCTGACCGCTGACCATATGACACCCTCTACCTCAATGGTGTTCCACTAATATGAGACCTATCAATGAGCTGTGACTATGTTTTCTCCAAATGTGAGTGTGTGAAGGACGTGAACATGGTTCCTCTACCTGCTCTGCCAGCTCATGTTGCTGTTCCATATTGACGGCAAGACAGGCACAAGCGACGCTAAACTGGACCAAAAACAACAGGAACAAGATGAGCATGTACTGTTAACGTTAAGGACTCAACAACAATAATTTGTCTTTATTTGACTGAAGATAGCGACACAACTTAAAAACTAAATTAATACTATAACAACATACACAACACCAAGCCTCCCGGCAGTTTTTTTAATTCTCTTTTAACTTTCTGAATCGACTGATTATATAAGTACACAAGAATTTATATGAGCAAGAGTGAAAGGGCCTAACCAATTTTGCTTGAAAAGGTAGTTTCAAACACCTTGCAGAGTTCTTTTAGACGCCACAACTGGCAAAGGACCCATGGCTTTAGTTCCCCTCCGAAGGAAGTCGTGCTACGGAGTTTTATCGCTCAAGACAAACTCGCCGATCCAGGCTGGGTTCTAACTCACCAACATCAGGTCCTGAGGTGAGAAATTTACCCTAAGACTACCAAGGTCATCCTCTTGGCAGTTAATTTTTATCACTGTGAAACAGGAAGTATCCATTTTTGCTAATAAAACATGCATTAGCCATGCCTGGGAATCAAACTCGGACATTGGACCTGCCGTGAGAAAGAACACCTAAAAATAATAATACAGTATTTATTATTTCACTAAAATTTAACTTTGCATGAATCGTAAAGGACACCTTGATTAAATCGGCACTTGTTTGGATCGCTAAATGTGTTGAAGTGCTTGAATCCCACCAACTAGGACCTTCATCGACTCCCCAGCTTGGATGATATCACCTTTTCTAAGTGGGGAGAGTATATTCCAATAAGGAAGGGCGTGTAAGTGGATAATATCCATAACAAAGTGGAACCCCCCAAAGATAAATAATAATAATAATAATATTTAGCACCGTGTCTTACTACCCGTTCGAGTTATACGCTTTGAGTACTAATTACTCTAATGGATTAGGAATTGGGAAGGTTGAATTAGAGGACGTGAACCCGCATTTGCATAGAGGGAGAGTGGAAAACCATTTAGGAAAAACCACCCCCAGTTCACCCAACCGAGATTCGAACCTCGATCTCCCCGTCCTCAGCAGTCGAGCTTCAACACGACTAACACGTTAGCCAACTACGCCACCAAGGCGGGTCCCAAAGATAAAATTAAGTAAGCAATACAATTTGTAAAGGATACAAAAAAGAGAATAACTTGATGATGTTTGATGGCACCAATCAATCCAAGAATGGAGACCAAAATTAAGAAGATGCCACATGCTAAAATTCCTCCGATTATTGGTAGATTTGTAACTAGTGCTGAAGCACGCCCATATACAGCCACACCAATCAGTATAAATGCTACGAGCTGAAAAAAAAGAAGAATATGCTACATAAATTCAGAATTAAATAACATTTCCAATTAATTAAAATTACTACGCTAATGTATTTAAACATTGTTTGTGATATATGACTAGGATTATTATGGAAAAGATGATTCAGAAAAACTCATAGTGCATTTGAATAACAACAATTCTTATACCGACGTCAATGTGCGTAAAGATTGACATGCAGCGAGTGAACTGTTGTCATCCGAATGAGCTTTATAGTCCAATAGTTCCCAACTAGCGGCCTGTGGGCCACATGTATCCCATGAGGTGTACTGGAAAATTAATCTACTTTAGTAGAGTTGATGTTTTTAGCCAGTAGGGCCTAAACGGAAAGTTTTGACTTGGAGTGGGGAGAACAATGAAAGGTTCATCTGATGTTCATTCAGTAATAAACTTAATTGTGCTCTACGTCTATAATGGCCGGTATACACGCATAGTCCTATTTCCTTCTAGCCCTTAACAGATTATAATGCGGTCCGGTCCGCCACTAGACTTGTATATTCAATTGTGGCCCTTAGGCACTTTTAAGTTGTAAAACCACTTTATAGTCTTTCTTAGCTAATAAGGTTGTGACGATTAAGATTATGCACTTTAGAAATATTTCCAACATGTCAACCCAAATTTATTATTTTGGGATACAAGGGTAAGCCATGGCATAGCCAAAAATAAATTAACATACTGTAAGCTACGGGTAACATGTTACTGATAATGGGGGGGAAAAAATCCTAGCATTAAACATATTATATTCATTTGATACAGGATCTATCATAAGGAGTGCTTCATATTTTTTTAAGCCATATTTATTTTTATTGTGGATAACTATATGGATTATTATTATTATTATTAGCACCGCGTCTTACTACCCGTTTGGGTTATACACACTTACGCTAATGTGTAATGGTAGGGTGATTGTGAGATGAAATGGAGGACCTACAGTTTAATGTGGAATCCGAACCACGGTGGAGGCCCGGCATTACCCACATTCACAAGATGTCTTGTCAGAGATGAAGGAAGGGTTTGGTAATCAGATAAATCTGTGCCGGGACCGAGGATTGAACCCCGGCCGACAGCACAGAAAACTATATCTAAAATTGGTTTAAAGGCCAACACTGTATTTTATCTAAAAGTCATGTCAGCTGTAAATTTCAGTCACACCAGTAATTATTATTATTATTATTATTATTAGCA
>CABFOW010000267.1:254359-281018 GCA_902141385.1 Timema californicum
GCTTATACCCGAAGGAACACGGTTTTTGTAAGCCTGCCAAGGGGTGATGAACGCAGTGTATTTCTTAGAAGACTCATAGAGAGCGCATTGGAGGAAGCTGGCATTTAAATCAATCAGATTGTAATATTTGGCTCCGCCGAGATGTTGGAAGGCGGATTCAATACTGGGCATGAGGTACGGGTCGAACACAATCTTCTTATTAAGTTTCCTATAGTCAACAATCAAGCGATGCTCATGACCTTTTCTAGGAATTATAAATGCGGGACTTGCATACGGCGATTTGGAGGGACGAATAAACTCTTTCTGTTCTAAGTCCAGGATAAGATTTCTGAAGATCTCTAACTCAGGTGTCGCACAGCAGTAAGGACCTGATCTAACGGGAATGTGGTCCTGCGCCACAATATCGTACGGCAAAATGTCACACTTCTCCTGTATGTCAGTGATGACGTCAGGGAATCGACCTACCAAACGATCCATCGCCTCGCATTCTTCGACAATCGAGAATAAAACTCGAGGATTGTCCCAGACACAAAATGGAATAAATACGCTCGGCTCAAAACTAAAAGATATTCCCAAGCGTCCTAAATCCAACTTGACTCGAGTGTCGAACATAAAGTCATTTCCTAGAATGATATCAAAAGGAAAGTCTGGAACAACAAAAAATGGACGTTTCCAAGAAAATCTTGATCAAAAAGACCACCTTGCTGTCAACCACGATACCCGTTAGCCACAGTGTAAGCCTTGGGAGGAATCGAATTATAAACTATTTTAATTTTGCCATCTAACTTGTGTAACTTGGCAAACCAAAGAATAGCTGGCTCCAATATCCAACAAACCAAGACCATTCACCCTACCCACCTAAATCTCAACACCAGGGGTGGGAACACTTGGCTTAAAACGAGTGGGCACGCCATACCAGTTTCCTGCTCTACACTTTCTCTGTACGTGTCATAGCCTCCTGAAAAGGCAACATCTAACGCGTGAGAGATCTCGGGGCGCACGGTCCCTAGTGCCAGAAGTCCCGGAGCTATTCCCTGAAACATTATCATCGTGGACATTCGACGGGACAGTCGCTAAAGACAAGGCCATATTTATAGACTCAAGAGTCAAACCCACGCGGCTGCGGATCGTAGCCGCAGGCGCACGAGCAACCAAATACTCCTTTTCTGAGAGCATGGTGTTCTCTATGGTAGAGGCCAGATAGAAGAGTTCCTGCACAGTATAGGGCTTGCTCGTAAATAAAAACTGTTGCCGTGTAAGGGGAGATACGTTCTCGAGAATAATATCCACAATCTGGCGCTCCCTGAGGCCACTACTGAGTCACCTCCATAATAGATAAAACAAAGTTTCTCATTGGCTCGTGGGGGTACTGAAATCTGTTACTAACTTCTCTACACAACCTTTTCCTCACTCTACTAGGCAATAATGCCTCCAAAATGAGCTCGATAAGTGATCACCACGATAGATGGTCCTGAATCCCACGGGAAAATAACCGAGTAAAAACCCCAGACTTGTGGCTGAAGGAGGTGCTAGCCGTAACATGAACCCCACCCTCCTACCCTGAGAATCTGTTTGGATTTTTTTTTAACAATTACAATAAACCAAAAACCAAGAATGAATCAATGTTTGGTTTTATATTATTCTTTGAAAAACAAACTTTATAAATAAACATTGCCATCTGTCAATTGAAGGGTACAATATTTTTTTTAACTCGTCAATGTCATCTAAGTCCGAATCCACGGCCATCCTTTATTCAATGAATGGGGGAGCATGTTCTTTTGTGACTACAACTTTTCCTGCTTTTTTGTGGCTAGTGGGCGGTACCATGGCACCCAAAACACCCATGCATATTACCCAAATGGGTATAAAAACGTGGTGCTTAAAAAACTAAAGCATTTAATAACAATTATTTATAGATAACACACATGTCGGAATATTCACAATTAACTATACAATTAATATAGTTAGTTTTAAATAAAGCATTCCATTTAAAAGGTAGAAATAAAATTAATTTTTGCTTTTTACAGATATTTTAATGTTTTTTCATCACACTTTGGAGCTACAACATATTTAAACATTTATTATTATAATATTCTAACCAATATTTACATTCTAAGGGTCACTGTATAAAATACTAAATAACTAAACCAAATTGCAAATTGAAGCTCATATGCAATAATCACACCAATACATATATTTTCAGATATCATTATTAAGGGGGTTTAGATGAAAATGTGTTCATAACTAGGACTAATGTGTTAAGAGTTTAAAAATTAAAATACAATGTTATTACTCAAAAATATTGTAATTTGTGTTACTTCACATTTGTATTTAGTTTTTAAACAAGCACTTAATACAATAAATAAAAAACTATGCTGTACAAAACTAAGAAACACAATCATATTTTGACTTAATCTAACAAAAGCAAAGTGTTTAAAATTGTTCACTGTAAAAATAAACTGTACTTTAGAAATTCAAGATTAACATAAGTTAAACACAAGGAAATTTAACTTTCACTTGTTTGAGTTAAGACAGTAAGAGAGTTTTTGTTTGATCTAGAATCTGGAAGGCATTTTTTTTTTCTTTTTAACTTTTGCAACGTTTGCATAACCTGATGTGAAGGCAACATATACTCAGTAAATGTGACCAGGATTCAAACCTCAATCTCTCTGTTATCAGCAGTCTAGACTAACACGAGAGTAGACCATGCGGCCATCAAAGCATGTGGCAACAGATACTGAACTTTCTGACAGCCATGAGTAAAGATGGCAGTGTTACCATTATATCTAGCGGTTATCTGTGCTCGTTGGTGACAAAAATACAAGTGTAGCACCTAACAAATGTTATTTTAACACAAATTAAAAGTGCAAATAGATGTTTAAAGCAATTTTAAATAATAATAATGATGGATGGTAATGGCATTCCTTGCATCGCCTCACAAAGAGGATTTAAAAAAAAAATGAATTTGTTAACCCAAAAGAGGTAATTTCCCCTGGCAAAGTACATTCTCTTAACTCTTAAAATGGCATTGTACAGTATCAGTTGACTTTCTTTCATATGAATTGGTAAAATTTCGTTTTATATTTCAGGTTCTAGTTATTCTTACGCTGTTTAAATTAACATAATATTTCAGGTAAAATTACTGGATCATTACATTTTGAAAAAATATATAAACAAGCAAAACACAAAATAAGTATAATAAAGTTAAAACAAACAAATTTTAGGATTATAAAACCCTTTTTATAAAAAGAAAGAAATCTAAATATACTAGATTTTTTAATTAACAAACTAACATTTTTATCTCTTAAATTTTTTTAACATGAGTTTATTTTACTGAGCCAAGCTTTAAATATCATGAAATTAAGTAGATTTTTTGAAATTAGATTTTACAATAAGTTTTTTGACAAGGAGCTAGTGCTTTATTTATATTGCCTACACTGTTTATCAATATGTATAACTAGAAATGGGATGTTCTAATCCTATGGTATTCGAGAAAATTTGCAAAAATCTCAACAAAAAAAAGGTATCTCGTATACAATTATGAATATCTTGACTTAAAATAACTTTAAGCAATTGGTAAAATAATGTAGCCTTTATAGACTTTACTATTCTGAGAAAATTCAACTGTAATTTAAAATTCGTGATAACACTGTATCCCTGAATTATCCCACTTAATCCAAATTTTCGCTAATTCGAATAAGCTTCGGTCCCATTAGTTCCGATTAACGAGGTTCTAGTGTATTTAACTTATAGATGGTACAATTGGGACAGTGAAAAATAAACATATTATTGGTTGGTTTTTAGATATCAGATTTATCCATAACATGAATGTGGTTGAGTGATATAAAACTTATTTTTAATGAATTAGTCAAGTATTAATTTTAAAAGCATGTAAACAATAGGCCTATTTTATTTGCTGTCAAAGAATGAAAAAATTAGAAAATAATATATATATATATATTAAAGCTTTTTGATCAATACTATTTAAAAAGAAATTATTCACACTAAACATTTTATGTTTTTAATCCATCATTGGTTTACATTTAAAATTGTGGCTTTGTAGTATGATCATAAAAAAAGGTTACTTTTCAAGTTAAATTATTTATAGCAAATAATTAAATGATCAAAAACTGTAGGTAAAAATATTTTTTTTTCTTAAAAAAGGAAGGTTCAATTTTAATTATACACAATATACAAAGTAACTTGATACATGATAGATAATATATTGCAAGAGATTTTTAAGACACAATACATGTTTTGTTTAGCTTAAAAGTATGTGCAATTTTAATAATAGGTATCCAATAATTACTCTTAAGTATTAGTTGACAATTTGAGGGGGAAGGGAGGAGTCAAGGCTAGGGTTGCCATTCGTCAGGGTTTCCTTGGAAATTTCCTCTTTTTTCAGACGTCCACTGTTAATATTTTATGCATTTTAATTTAAAAAATAAAGAATAACACCTGTGCAGCTAATTTTATCTTTGAAATAATTGAAATGTGTATTAGAATTTGTGTTAACAAGTGATTGTTAAGAAATTTTACTGATTTTATGAACATAATAAATATGTAAACCTACATAACCCAAAAATTCTTGTATTTAAAAAAAAAAAAAAANGTTGTATTTAAAAAAAAAAAAAAAAATACACTGTCTGTTATTTCCCTCTCTCTCGAAAATGTCCTGAATTTTGCAGCTTTCGGTTCCGAGTTCAGTAAAGAGAACATGGTAACCCTTGTCAGGGCCTAAACATCATAACCCTCGTAGATTTAGATGGGATGTAAATATTTGTCGATATTAGCTGTCCCCAAGAACTTGACTGACTCTAAAAACAAATTGTATTTCAAGAGGTAAACTACCAGAAATCACTGCTAGCACATTTTTTCCCCATAAAATGAGGGTTTTCGCTCTGACCCCATCACATGTTTGATTGACATATCTATTTATTTTAAAGGGTGTGTTGAAATCATATAAAGAAATAATTAGTAGTATTCTAGTAGGAAGGAAAGTATTTGAAAGTTACAAAAACTAGTATATCTGTCATATATCCATACATCAAGTCATGTTATCTGCAACTGTAGAGCTTGATATATATTCTAATTATATATTAATGTTGACTGATTTTTTTTAAATTTTCTATAAAAAAATTGGGGGGGATTTTTGCTTTAAGATTAAAATACTATCTTACTTTGATGGGATAAATTAAAATGTTATCTTAATCTATCCCATATTATTATTTATGTTAACTGTACAATTTATAATATACCAGTAAACCATTGCAAAACTTTCGCACCCCCTACCCCTCCCCCCCAAAAAAAAATTTAGTCTTTTATTAGGTTGTTGAATTAAATACTCAGCGAAATGTATACACAAAATAGCAAAGAAAGTTTATTTTTGGTAATTGATATAAAAATATTGTAAGATTTATCTTTTTAACTTAAATTTTAAACAAACAATGTATTTTAACATAAACTGAGTATATTATGTAAGAAGTCGGTAAAAAAATCCTATCCAATGATACCTTATTCATCGCTGTGGGTTTTGTATTAATTGAGAAAAATGGGGGACAACAGATAATAATATATAGGATAATCCCAAATCAAAATCATGAAGCAATAATAGGCTTACCAGAAATCTCCAAAAAGGAGTAAAAGATACTGATTTTACTCAAATTTAACATCTGGCCAGAAGTTTCCCACTATAAAAAGGCTTTATAAGAAAACACGACAAAATATAAGACAGACTGTATTTGTTTAGGCTATAAACATATATTTAGCTGTAAAGTATTAATCAAACATTTTCGTTAAAAAAAAAATAGCACCGCATCTTACTACCCATTTGAGTTATATACTAGTATGGTACCTATTAATGAAAATGCACTTAACATTCATTTAATCGCCTTTAGTTTTAGATAAATACATTTCTTCAGTAATGCCATTAATGCAGAATACAACAAAATAAGTTATGTTCCTTCAACAAATAATCTCATTAAATAAATGCTTTTTAAAAGGTCACATTACATAATGGATTAATGAAGGCCACACTGAAAAGAACTGCTAACCACAATGGGTAAATATACACTATGTTATATTCTAATGTATTAGTGAATCTTGTGAAGATTAGATCAAAGTCTAAATTAAATACTGTTGTACAATTAGTGTTTATGAATCATTGGCTATACAAAGGTCAGTCATTTTAAAGGTATTAACCTTTAAGTTGATTTATAATTAATCTGCTTTACTCTGCACAGTTTTGTGATTTTATGATTTATGTGTATTTTATGGACTTCTAAAAGTAAGACTTAAATGGACCTAATCAAAACATAAATGCTATAGTACAGAAACTCTTCCATTTATTGTAGACCCTTACCTATGTTTATTGATTACTTCTGATGTGCGTAGGAGCGGGGTTAACGCAGAGCTTGTGTTGGGAGGTGCCTAACACTCGTAGCGATTAGTCTCGATGCTCTCCCGATGGGAAAGTGTCAGTATGCCAATTTGAGTTATGCTCTTACAGGCTAACGCGATAAAATGTGTAAAGGGCACTTCTTTGTGGTACGACCCCGGTTGGGCTGGCCACCCTTATCGACGACTAAATCCTTGTACCGTTGGTAATCTGTGTGGGGCAAGAGGGCGGGAGAGTGAGAAGTCCCTTGTCCGCAGCACACTAAGCGTTGTGTGTACCCAGGGATATCTGATCCTGACATCTCCTCGAGGTCTCTGCTGGGCAACTTAGGACAATCCTTCGGCAATCCCTGAGGCTAAGTCCTGGACTTCTTTCGTAATGCTGGCTGTTACATGAGGAGCCAAGTTCCCCTGCCCCTGAGGCCAGGATGTGTTTGGGTGGGTGGGGGTTAAAATGTGTTAGAGCCAAAAAACATGTGTACAAAGTTACATCAATTTCTAAACTTTATTAAGGTTTAGTTTATTTATGCTCTCTTTTAAAAGGAATAATCGACTAATTAAATGTAATATCGTGGATTTTTTTTAAAATCAGTGAACAAACCACAATAGACTTAACAAATAATATTAGTTCATACAAAAATTGCAAATTAGGTTATATAAACAAAATACAATAATAATTGCAAAATGTAAAATAATGCAAGTTTGCCTGCATAGAGAATGACTGTGTAAGCTAATTTTTCATCTCTATTGGTTGATATTTATTGAAACCACAATGACCGGCACTGAGATATTTTTTTACAAACTACAAAACTTTTGGAAACATTATTCTTACAAACATAACCTATATGTCTAAAAAAACCAAATCTTATAAATTTTATTCTTACTATTCAAAGTATACCCAAGCTTACTTGGAAGTAAAATAATTTTAGTGGCAAGATAAAAATTATTGCGAAATTTCATCCAACAGTTGTTTTCCATTGCATCTGCAAAGCAATCTCATCAATAAGCAGGGTTAGTTGGATTGCATTTAGGTTACATATTGACAAAAACTCTATAAGGGATTGCTTTTTAGCGACACCCTAAGAGCATCTGTAAGATCTGGGGATTATTTCCCTATCATGCCGGGGTCATGTCAGCAGCGCCTTCGTGTAAACGGAGTTTGAAAGTTGACATTTTCACGGTGAAAAAAACACACAAAAAAACTTACATATATTGATTGGTTCATCGTTAGGCTACAAGAACCTTAAACAATAGCTTGGGACAGAGACATGAAAGACTTCGAAAAAGCAATATGTCAAGGAATGTCGAAAATTAGCCCAATGTCGGTTGTTATATCTGTTGCCAAAAATGAGAAAGATTTGATCAGATTTTTAATCAAGGAGAAGAGAGATTCCATTTTATTTATAGCATTATTAAATGTACACTCAAGTTACTCTGAAAGGTATCAATCTTACCTTGACCGATTAAAGTATGGCCCTATCTTATTAGCTGCACCATAGTGTAATACGTCAAGGTAAGGCTGCTTGCTAGCTTTCAGGGTATACAAAGTGTATGTACCCTATTCAAGACAAGAAAGTCAGTCCAAGATATTATTCCTACTGTATGGCTAAATAATAAACCGGCTGAGAGAAAAAAACACTTGATTTCACTTACGATTTATTTTCAGTGGGGAAATTACAACCTGGAAACCAATGTATGTTGTGCGCTTCAACGTGGTGAAGAAGTCCAGAATCGCGTCTGGGCAGAACTCTGACAAACACAACTTATGTCAGATGTGCGTTAGCAGGCAAGGAATTACCCACCAATATATAACAAATCTGGTCGTATAGTGATCAATTTAATTTGATTTTTGGGACAAATGTTAATGAAGATGATAAAATAAACACAAGTCGGAGATTAAACTCGACCTTACAAACTTGTAGCCGGTTCCGACATTACAACTTTTAACTTAAACAGTCAATGCCGGGATCATGATCGGTTTTACATTCACTTAAGGGTCAATTAACTTTCACTTAATGTAAAGAAACTAGAGGAATCATCTAACTGAACATAAAAACTCGAGTAAAACATAAACAATTAATTTGGACTGTTTGAAAACTAAGTGTTCACTAAAATGAAACCCAAGCGTTTAGGGCTGATTAGGTTTCAAGTATATTAAATAGAACCTTTACTGGAGCTACAAAATAAACTGTAACAAGAGGCTATGACGTTTCAGATTTCGCAAGACATGAACAAACAATACCGAATATGTCTGTCGTCTGCATTCCATAAACAAACAAGTGTAGTACTAAATAGCCATGTTGATGTTGCTCGCAACATAAATGGCTCACTAAGGCATGTGATACTCTTCACTTGAAGATCACATAGTGTGAAAGTTCTTCCCTGGATAACTCTCAAGTTAATGGAACGTTAAGTTAACTGAATTGTGATGGTTTCCATTTAAAAACATGAAAACCTTTACATCATGTTATGTTATGTGAAAGTTTTAATATATTTCTATTTAGTACTGCGTCTTCTACCTGTTTGGGTTATAATCTTACATACTAATTACGCTAATGGGCTAGGAATTGGGAAGGTTGCATATAAGGGAAGTGAAACCACATATGCGTGAAGGTATAGTGGAAAACTATTTAGGAAAAACCACCCCTAGTTCACTCGAGAAAGATTTGAACCTCGATCTCTCCGTCTTCGGCAGTCGGGCTGAACACTACTAGCGTGTTGGCTCACGTGAAAGTTAAGTGAATGTCAAGTTGAACGTGATCCCGACATAATGCTCTAAAAAAAAGTATTATTTCTTAATACAGTGATTTTGAAATAGGTGTAAAGGATTATAAAGGTGTAATATCCTTTCGATATTAATTTTTAAACTATAATCCAACTTAATATAAAATACTGATACAGAACACAATTCTATATGTTAAAAAATAACAGGTGTGGACAAAATAACTATGCAAAGTATTTCGTCCAAATTTATAACACAATATTTTTGTTTTGTTTTAGAATACTTTTTACGGAAATACTAATAATATTCATATTACCGTTCTTATTTTGTACAATAAAAACCATGTATTTATGATTTAAAACACTTACAAAACCTTGGTCCATATTATTTTAAAACAACATTTTAATCAAATCGATTTAATGAAATAATTTATAAATTCAGTTACTCATACAAGTGAGAATATGAACAAAACATAAACGTGGGCTATACAATATTCTGTTTGAGAAAGATCTTGGCGAGTTAAATGTTATATTTAGTGATAACAGTAACATACGGATTTGAACAATGGACCCTTTATGCCGTTTTACTACCAATACAACTTCTTAAGGTGGGGATGTAGGGAACGCGACACATTGTCAGTGTTTTTACAATTTTTGTATCAAAACTTTTCTTTAGGGGCAAAATAAACCAAATATTGCTTCAGTACAAACATAAGAGTTTAATTTTCTTCACCCGGTGATATCAACAGTTGTTGAATACCCGTCAAGGGTGTCCTGGAATTTAATGACAACTTTTCATTTCCACTTAAAAGTTCCTCATCTAATGCCGCCATGCTCATGACAAATATTCAACAACTGTTGATATCACCGTGGGAAGAAAATTAAGCTATATGTTTCTACTGAAGCAATATTTGATTTATTTTGGCCAAAATATATTTTGCTATAAAAACTGCGAAAACACTAGCCCTTTTCTCCTGTTCCCTACATCCCAGACTTAACTAGATACCATAGTATTCTCAGATACTTATCCTTGACAATCATTCAAAAATTGGCAAACTTTTTTTTTAATACTGACATTCAATCAATCCAATGGGTAAAAAAAAGTATGAAGTTGTTTTCACTTCAAATTTAATGAAGCAAGAGGATATTTTTAAATTTAAAAACTACATCTGGACAGGGGAATCGAACCCAGGAACCTTTGACTTAGTATGCCAATGTTCTAATCACTGAAATAGCTAAGAGCCTTGTGTCCAGGGTAATTCTTTACTCATATATTAAGGCAGAGTCTGTGATGGACGTGCGGATATAGTCAGCTACATATGAGTGATCAATTAAGATCATGAGCCTTCAAATCATGCAACCACCTTCGACTCGGAAGGGCTTTATGCCGCCAATGAGTGAAGAATGACCCTGGGCGCAAGACGAATCCCAGATAGCTCAGTAGTTAGAGCATAGGTGTACTAAGCGAGAGGTCCTGAGTTCTGTTCCTGTGTCCATGTATCATTTTATAAATTCAAAGAATATGTTTGGATGCGGCTATATCCGTAATTAACAAAGATAATAGTTTGGATATCTAATCAAACAAGAGAAGAAATGATGTTGCATACATCTAGTTTGTTTACTATTTTGTTCGCAATACTGTGCGGGACAGTACTAGTGTACCATACATGAATAATAGGATGTTTTTTTTAAAATGTTAGGTTCAATTTTTGGAATATGGTATTTGTAGATTTTTTTTTTTAAATTGGGGGAATGTGAACTTTATATATACATCCTTATCAGACTTAACACAGAAATCAAACCCGGACCCTTTGGCTTTGATTCCTCTTATGGAGTCATTTTTCAACTAATTTAAATTAATTAATAAAATGTTCACCTACCTACGAACATAACCAACCGTACTGATGTCAATTTTTCACCTCGTGTGAATAAATTCAATAACTACAAGTTCTTAAAACTGGGCGTAAATTTTAGATAACAAATAAATGTTAACCCAGTTACAATAAATAATGACATACAAACAAATATATAAAATTATACCAAGAATAGTTTGAACAAGTATATGATCAATAAATTAACATTATATGTTAATATTGGTATTCTACGTTGTCGTGTTTTAAGCATGCTAATGAGTACGTGCATTTGTCATTGTCTAAGATCATATTCACACCTCGGGAAGTTATTTACAGTTTTTGGATTGTACGTTCAACATGATACAATAGTCCAAAGAACCTTTAACTATTTCTATATACCACTTTTTTTTAAATGAGCTGCATGGTGTGGCCGGATAAATGATTGGTCTTGGAACGGATGATTTTTTTGTTAGTAAATTTGGAAAGGATAGATAGAGGTGATAAAGTGGAATGGTGCACTGTAGCTAAATCAGGTGTGGTTTTAAGAGGTGATGAAGAGCTGATTTTAAGGTCAAAATATATATTATTATTAGCATCGCGTCTTACTACCCGTTCGGGTTATACGCACTTACGCTAATGTGTAATGGTAGGGTGATTGTGAGATGAAATGGAGGACCTACAGCTTAATGTGGAATCCGAACCACGGTGGAGGCCTGGCATTCCCCACATTCACAAGATGTCTTGTCAGAGGTGAAGGAAGGGTTTGGTAATCAGATAAATCTTTGCCGGGACCAAGGATTGAACCCCGGACCCCCAGAGCAGAAGTCTGACACTTTAACCCTAGACCGCCAGGTCACCTACGTCAAAATATATAAATTTTTAGTTTGTTTTTTTTACTAATCTTATAGGGTGGTGACAAGACAAATATCACTTTTTTTAATCGGTGATTTAATGCCAAATTGTAGTATAAGGGTGCAGTCTAATAATTAGGTTTACTGGTGTGATTTTCAAAATGGTTTGTGCATTTAACATAAAATATTTTTAAATGTTTAGTAAACCCCCACACAAATCTTAAAACATAATTTTTTTCACTTTGATTATTTACTCTTACCATTCATTTTCATGTGGTTTCAAACATGAATTTTGAGAAATGTTTTATTCAAACATTACTTTTGAAGACAAACATACCAAGGTGTAGAATTACAGCTAGAATTACATTCTTATCTTGGTGTTAAGTGACAACGATGACATGTTATTGCAATAACTAACGTTATTATTCACAACAATTATGTGATTTATCAATAAATATGTATAGTTAGTATAAAAGGTAGCTTTTTAATCCACACATACAGTAGCTCAATGGCTTCTTTGGTGTTGACTGACAGCTTTGAAAAGTTACCAGACCAAATTATGTATCCCTACGCCGAACCATATGATATGCAAAAACATGTGTTTATCAGCTGTCACTTCTGACGGTCAAAATTTAGGTATGTACCTAAATGTTGACTGTCAGAAGTCAGCTGTGAACTGTCAGTCAGCACCAAAGAAGCCGTGGGGCTACTGTAGATGACTTCACTGGGATGCCACTATTATGTTACTACCATATTTCCTGCATTTTCCAGAGGGAATTCCCATTTTCCCAGGAAGCTTGGATGGAAAAAAAGCATAATAAAATTCCATTTTTCATCAAAATTACATACAGTGAAGTCGTGTAACTTAAGTTTAAAATGTGATTATTTAAGATTGACGGGGGAATACATCTTCTGTCGCTTCACAACACTTGTTTAGGGGGTAATAAGATTTGTTTGAATTAGCGTGCTTAATTATACTGTTTACTTTTTTGTACAGTCAAAAACCTACTATTTTTAATCTTTCAGTCAAATGTCCAGATTTGACACATATTCTAGTATTTTTACTAGCTTTTGCAAAAGTTACAGTGTTTTCCCGGTTTTTTCCAAACACAGAAAATGTTTCATGATTTACCGTTTTTCCAGACCGTGTGTAGGTAGCCTTCAGTAGCCTATTGTTCGTTAAACTGCAAGTTTTTCACAATTCCAAATAATGACAAACAACCCTAATTTTTTATTATCCATCCAAGACAATCAAAGTGTTTTTTGTCAATTATAATTTACCGAGTCTTCGTACCTGTTTGGGTTGTACACATTTTAATAGCACAAATATGGTATAAAAAGAATGGTAGAATTAAGAGGAAATGCAACCCCAATTGCTTGGAAGAAAAGTGAGAAACCATAAAGGAAAAAAAAAACCTTAGCACACACAACTGGGATTCGAACCCTAATCTTCCCATCATTAGAAGTCCAGTCTATTTCAAGAGTAACAAACACATTAAAATAATAATAATATTTAGCACCGCGTCTTACTACCCGTTCGAGTTGTACGCTTAAAGTACTAATTACGCTAATGGATTAGGAATTGGGGAGGTTTAATTAGAGGAAGTGAACCCGAATTTGCGTAGAGGGAGAGTGGAAAACCATTTAGGAAAAACCATTCCCAGTTCACCTGACCGAGATTCGAACCTCGATCTCCCCATCCTCAGCGGTCGAGCTCAACATGACAGGCGCGTTAGCCAACTACGCCACCGAGGTGGGTAACACATTAAACCATTTTCTCACCGAAGCGGATAAAGAACAAAAATGCTTTTTTAACATTATTTCCCTGTGTTTTTCCGCTTATCATAAACCTAATTTCCATTCTAACGAAACCCAAATTTGTGCTTCTTTTGAATCATTAAAAGCTGTTGAGTTTTAGTGAGTCTTCTAACGGCAGACATTAGGCAGGGCCGAGTTATCTATACTCTCTCTTTATGCAGTTGGTGTGTGAACTGGTTGCAAGGGTTAGTGAGGAAGTAAAACATGTAAGAGCAGTACGCTTGGCGCATCAAGTTTTCCAATTTGTTATTTTATTATTTTACAATAAGAATTCACATTGACTCATACTTACACATGATATCTGTGTATTTCCTACAAATATGAATAGTTAATAACATTGTATGAACTGCACAATGGATGAGTGAAAAATGAGGAAATTCACAATTATGTTTCTGAGTTTAATAAGGTGATTAATTACTTTGTAAAATACATCGTTAAACAAGCAAATATATATTTATCACGGAATGTTCTAGTTTTTTTTTCTGTGAGGGAGAAGAGCCCAGAAACTTTGAATGCATTCCAATGAGTTTTTCAAATGCACAATTTTAAAAGAGAGATTTTTTTTTTTTTACGTTCCTACCATTAATTTACATCCTACCTTTATAGAGTGATTATTTCGCCTATCTAATGACATTTAGCTCGCAGGTGTATTTCAATTGAACTGATGTCAAAAAAAAAAATTACACATAAGCTTTGAACATTGAACATAGGCCTACATAAAATCCATCACTACAAATATTTTGTAAATTATCACCAACTTACGCTCGTAGTGGTTTCGTGATTTTCGATTACTCCCTCCCTTTCTACCATGAGTGACCTTTTGAAACTGTGAATGGGCAATATTTATGACTTTAGAACGCTTAAAAAATATGATCTAGTTCACTATTAATTAAAGTAACATCACAAAACTATGATATCTTTTTAATACATTGTTCACTAAACAGTATTTACTGAATATTCACCGAACATTCCATGTCTGTAAAAATGGGTCATTATAAAATTTAGATAAGAGATTAGATGACCTCTTTCAGGGTACTTTTAAGAAATGGTTCAATTAATCCACATTAGTTTTTTTTTAATAGCTCATTAGTAATTATAGTTAAAGTATTTAATTTTCGTTGAAAAAGTTTTGACCGTATTTTAAATTTGAGTGAAAATGAAATGCAATGCTATTAGAAACTGAAAACAACTATTAATGTGAATTATTCAGAGAAACTTTGATAGAAAACTGTTTAATGTGCAAGATCATTGGCAAATTTGTTTTAAAAATATATTGGACATCAAGTTAGGACCTACCTGCTAAGTCGCACACAGTAATATAGAGTAGCTTACAATAGAAAAACCCACATACCGCATACATGGAAGTAATTCCTTGTTAATACAATTATTTGATAAACACTTCACAATGTCTTGATGTTCTTGGACCTTTCAAAAACGTTCTTTTCAAGTGTGCATACACAGCTAAAATTGTCCAATGAAATAATGTCAGTAGGTTCAAAAGATTCTCTTCGGTCAACAATATACAACTAATATTTCCACCGGGTATGCACACTGAAAATCAATGAAACAGGTTGTAATGAGATCATTCAACTACTGACTAGGAAACTATCTTGTAGCACAAGTAAGAGCTTCCTTCCATTGAATGGGTAGCAATTCATTCTAATGAATGTCAGTTAATTTAGTCAGTTTCCGAGCAATTCCACATTGAATAAATTAATTTCACACCCTGCGGAAATTACTTGGGGTCCCAACAGGCAGTTATTCTGGCAGCTTCACTGATCCTAAAAATGAAATACTGTTTATAATTATCCTGCCAGAGTGGGAAAAAATGCTACAATCCAATTTTCATGGAAGAAAAGTTACTAGATCTACTTTCATGTATTCTTACATCAAGACAAAAACATCAGTATGTATAAAATAATACTAATAAAATTGTAAAATATTATCAATTTCAGTTGCAAAAAAATAAAAAAAGTGTAATTTCATAGTGGTCCTTTCTATGAAACTTGGACTGTGGTTCCCCAACCCCCTGGATATTACACACAATAAGACATAAAACCATTTCAACTGCAACTTATACCCAAAATTTGTTTAGCTTTAGGGCCAGTTTCATAGTCAGACTTAGTACGCCTCAAGTGCGGCGCTACACTAAGTACAAGACGACACCTACCTAAACCAGAATGGAATGGGCCAGTTTCCTATGTGAGAACGGCCCATTCCATTCGAGTTTAGGTAGGTGTCTTCTTGTATTTAGTGTAGCGCCGCACTTGAGGCGTACTAAGTCTGACTATGGAATTGGCCCATAGGCTCATTTTGATTGGAAAAAGAGTATCTGGTAGTTGCTAAAGTTACTGTACTATAAACAATTTTAATATATTCATAAATCAAGTCAGTAATTTGCAGCTGCCACTTATGATAGATATTATCAATACCTATAAAAATTAAAATAATTAAAATGCAGTGGGTAAAATGTTATCAATAATGGCCGCAAAGGTTTGAATTTTTAAACTTTATACTCTGCAGAAATCAGGCTAAAGCTGTGAACACTTGTACTAAGGAGTAGGAATGAAATACAATCACTGTGGTGAGATGTGATTAAGTGTTCTAATGGTGGCAGAGTCGAGAAGCATTTGACAGCTTCCATCTTAGATAAAAATGGGCATGATGATATCAGGTAGAAGAAAGTTTCAAGGCTAATACCATGTGGTTACACGCTTCGGTGGTCGCGTGGTCTAACGCGATACTCTCGCAGTAGCCTAAACTGCCGATGATGGGGAGATCGAGGTTTGAATCTCGGTCAGGTGTACCGAGGGTGGTTTTTCCAAAATGGTTTCCCACTCTACCTCCATGCAATTCAACCTTTATAATCCCTACCACATAAGCATGATTAGTACATAGGTGTATAACCTGAATGGGTAGTAAGACGCAGAGCTATGAAGATAAAAAATACCATGGTGGTTGCTCATCATTTAAACTTCATGCTAGACTGCTGTTTATCTGAACGAAGCATTGAATTGTGTTAAAAAGGCCTTCTATTAGTTTTGTCAGCCAATTGTTACCAGGAAAACTTGTCTTAGGGCCCATACATGTATTATGTAACACACTTGAGGGAGCGGTCCATCATAGTATTATGCTGTGTGATGTAGGGGGGAGGGGGTGTTTAGGCTAACATAAAGAAGTTTTAGTTTATAAAACAAACAATAAAAAATAGAATGAATTTATCAAATTAAATTCAATGAAATAGGTAGGTTACTAAAAAAGTGTTTCATTCAGTTTTTAATTAGTGGTTAATTTATTTGCAGGCGTACTAAACTGTTTTTCATATTCAATTTCGAAAATGTGATCAAACATAATTATGTATGAAGACAAAGATGTGCAGTGTCTTCCCGAAGAACAAGATGAGGTATAGGGAGCCACCGACTTGACTCATGAAACCAGTCCAAAGGAAGTAACGCTAATCACAAATAAAAACGAATGGTTGCGACCAATTTGATTGTAAGATGTTTAAAAAATGATCTAGTCATGAGTAAACTTGAGCTTTTTCACACTTTTAAAATCGTGTTTTTTATAAATACAAATAAAACTATATGACTATTTAATATAAATTTATAAGTTCCGACGGGAAAATAACTAGTCTTCTAAAAAAAAGCCCATTTAAAATGACATGAGGAAAAGGTTATTTTTTTATAGTTGAAACTGGAAATGTTACATAACTTAAGGGGGAGAGTGGGTTTGCCAAAGCACTACGGAGCTTGATATGGTGGGAGGGGGATATCAAAAAAGTCCTAAAATTGTTTTACATAACAGGCCTACATGAATGGTCCCTCACCAACGATTATCAAAATAAAGTATGATAGTCGCATTTTTTTTAAATTCAACATGTAGCAAATATAATGGACATCCTACAACCACCTTCCTTTTCCTCGAAGAAAGAAATTATAGACAAGAGTTTGAAAGAGTAAATGTCGTTCATCGCCAGCTAGTGTGGGCAGAGAGTTAAAAGTGTCAAAAAATGGGTGTGGTGTGTTATCACCTAGTAGGCAGATAAATACAAATATTGCATATTCCAATTTATAAAATATGAAAGCACCAAACAAATCTTATGACTGGACCTATGGGAATAAATAGTTTGACAATATCAAAACTGGTTGCAATCTATTTTGTTTATTTTAATATAATATATATATATTGATGTATTTTATAACAGTTCCACAAAACAAACGCACATCATTATCATTTCCAAAATAAACAATTAATGTTTTAACTCACTTCAGTTTCCGTGCGGTCTAACATGCTACTCTTGCAGTACACTTAGAATGGGAGATCAAAGGTAAAATCTCAGTCGGGTGTACTAAAGTTTTTCTTTCCAAAAATGGTTTTCCACTCTCTCTCCACGCTAATGTAGGTATTATTCATCTAAATATAACCTTCCTAATACCTAAAACCATTACCGTATATAGCCTGAACTGGTAGAAAAATGCGGTGCTAATAAAATATATAAAATTAATGTTTCATTTATTTAAGTGCTCTGCCCTTTTATTCTTAGCCTTTGGTACAGTTATTTCTATTATGAGGACTAAATGTAGTGAATAAGTGAGAGAGAGTTTAAAATTAGTAGGCCTGCCATTATTGGATATTAATATTCAATTTCAGTTGCACCTTTAGATCTAATTAACACTTGTTAAGTAACAGAAAAAAAACACTAAAACAATACCAAAAAAATGTCAAGCCCTGCCTTTTCTCTCAGTTTGGGCCAAGCACATTTAATAACATTAATGGAGTGTGTATGAGGAAGGTAAAATTTAGAAGAAATGTGCCAGTATTTTTGTTGAGAATAAGTGAAAAACTATTTGTTAAAAATAAAAATCTTTATGGTAACCTTGACTTGGTGCCCAAGGGGGAACGCCTCAGTGAACTATGGAAATATAGGAGAACGGGGTTGAGAAATGTGGGAGTGAGTCAAAGCACAGCTGTAGTCATTTATGTACACCTATTTAAACTCATTCAACAATAAAATTTTACTGCACAATTTTAACAATTGTATAATAATTATAAAACATTTAACAATATAGTAATTATAAGCTATAAATAGTAATTCACTGATTGAAAATCACTATAGTTCACGAGTTATAAGGTGTTAATTTGCTGTTTTATGCTTTTTTTTCAGGGTATCCAGCCAAACTTTATTTTAAAATTCCCTGATTTTTCCAGAAAAAATGTCCAACTTTTCCAGTCACTATAAATTACAAACATTATTTAATTAAAATTGTAGCTTTATGTAATAATATTTATATATACATAGGGCCAACAAACTCCAAAATTGTGTCACTCTATGGTGGCATTAGACCTATCGGCCTAAAGGCACTGGACTTTGGCATAGTACGATCTAAATTAGATTTCTGTGAGACATTAAAAGGTTGCTTTACACCAGTACAGTTTAAAATTGTTTTGTGACACATTCTTTATCAGTTTCTTCTTCTAATTATATAATTGAATTATCACACATGCACATAAACATGTCTCAGCTTAAGCTAAAGACACGCGGTGGAAGGTTGGAAAGACACCAAAACTACCAAATTGACTTTTAAAATAGATTTTAATACGCTCAACTGTGTTAAAAGAGATTTATGGTGTGTATTAACAGGAAAAAAAGAAAAGCTACTTTGACTATTGTTAATAAAAGTTGTATTTTTTTTATGGAATTTATGAAAATTCCATAAATTTGATCAAATTCCGTGACTTTTCCCAGTTTTCCAGTTCGTTGGACACCCTGTTTTTGAATATATACCTACCATTGTTAAAGTAAAGTAATTAATTTATGGGGATGATCGTTAGAATAAAAAAAACACTCATAAGAGGTGGTCACAATTAAATATTTATATTATTATTAATAGCCTATTTCAATGTTTAAACTTCTTTTGAATGACTAGTTATAAAATATTTCAGCCCCATAAATGAATTACTTTACCTTAATAATGGTATGTATGAAACATAAAATAGCAAGTTTGACCCCTTATAACTAGTGAACTGCAATGATTTGAGATAATTTAATCACTACAGTAGGGCCCTCATATCATCATATAATATACATAAATATGATAAGGTTTAATTGAAAATTATTCCCAGTAAAACATTACCAGCCCATTAAATAAAGTAGGCCTACATAATAATAATAATAATAATAATAATGTGTACTTACTATTCTCTAATCTTTTTTGATGCACCGATCACATGATGATGATGATGACGACGACACCGACGACAGTAATATGATAGCACTATGCCCATGATAGGAAATGAAGTGGGGTGATGGTGTAGGCATTGAGAATTATATACAATTTTTAGCCTTTATTATTATTATTATTATTATTAGCACCGCGTCTTACTACCCGTTCGGGTTGTACACACTTACGCTAATGTGTAATGATAGGGTGATTGTGAGATGAAATGGAGGAATGGAGGACCTACAGTTTAACGTGGGATCCGAACCACGGTGGAGGCCTGGCATTCCCCACATTCACAAGATGTCTTGTCAGAGGTGAAGGAAGGGTTTGGCAATCAAATAAATCTGTGCCAGCACAGAAGTCTGACACCTTACCCCTAGACCGCCAGGTCACCCTACTGTAACCTTAATTAAAACTAAATAAAATTGGGCGGTGGTAAACCATGGATACTGAATTAGCAGGTATGGCGGGGGGGGAGCTGGTGATTTATAGTTAATAATTTATAATCTACATACACTTGTTAAAATTGTGCAAATTTTTTTTTCTTTTTTCGAATGACCTAAAATAATATAATAACCGAGATCAACTAGAGCTAATATAAGTGAACATGAAATAAAAACAAACTAACATTCAGTCATGTAAAAAAATGTAGGTTACAGTACATAGAAAAAAACTTACTGCGATCTAATCCAAGACAATTTCTAGAGGCTGGCTAAGGTCCTGGTTTGTTGGCGAGATATTAACCGTGTCCATTGCGAGTGGGTCCTGAGTGGAGCAGTCCACCTCCAACATAACGTTGGCCAACTCCACCTCCTCCTGGTTCTCCTTGCATCCCTTGCAGATGTAGTCTTCGTTCTCCTGCAGGTCCCCTTTGTGCAGCCCCACACACAGCAGGTGGAACCACTCGTCACACCCCCCATCACACTGCACCCAGTCTACCGAGCTGTACTGAGGCTGCAGACACAGTTGAGCGGCGCAGTCGTCCCCGTTATCCCAGAGCATATCGTCCTTCCCTTCACAAACCACAAGCTTCACCTCAGCCCGACCTTTTGTCTTCCTCCCCTCTGCAGCAGAGCGCAGTTTCTTGCTTTGACCGATCAGGCAAGACTCGACGACCGTTCGTTTCCGCGCTTTCTGTTCCTCACGCTCGAGTTTGTTGGCTTGTATCTCATTTTCGACCTCCTTGATATCCGGAAAAACCTCTAGTCCCTTGTGTTTCTTTGTGTGTTTGAGAATTTTCCATATTTTATCATTGTCATCCAGTGACACTTCCATTAAATCTGCCTCCATCATTAATTTCTCCAGGTGCAAGCTCGTTTCTGCACTTAAAGATATTACTAATTGAGAGGTGGTATTATTTGAGAGTTTCAAACTGAAATTTTTATCACCGCTTGGTATGTTGAACTTATCTCCTGAGACGGAGACGACGTCTAGCTCATCAGTACTAGGGAAAACAGTGCTGACAGTGTTTTCCCTCTCTGTTTTGTCACGTGGGTTTGATGAATCGCTTTCCTGCTCAACATTTGAAAGTGATGGTTTTTTAGATGCCTGTGTTTCTTTAACGGTGATAGTTCCTAAGCCTGCGGTAGTAGCTAGTTCTGCTACATTGGGTTCTAGTTGGGGGTCAATAAAGTGTGTACTTATATTGTTCTCTGAGGACGAAACATCTTTTACAGCCTGTGATAATTGTGAGTTTTCACTGTCCCCCTCTTTCAAGTTTTCACTGCACATACTTTTCATGGGTTTCTCACACACTTCTGAAACTTTCTTCAAGGCTAAAGTGACTTCCTCCAATGTCAGTGTTTCGTTTATTCTCTGCTGCCATTTTGCTACGCGTTCAGCGAGACATTGAAGTGCTTCTCCCTCGGGGATTTTAACCTGAAGTTTACTTAAAGATTTCAACAAAGAAACAATTGTTTGAATATCTGGACGACGAGATCGTAAACAAAATGGACACAGAAATTTTGAGGAGTCCTCTCCAAGCATTTGTTTTTTTGATAAATGTAAGCAAGTGGTGTGGAACATGTCTTTACAAAGCTCACATTGTAACATGAAACCCGAAGATCTACGTCGGCAAATGCAATACTTGGAGTTGGAACTGTCAGTCTTTAGTTTTAGGGTGTTTTTGATCCTTAGTGCTTTCATGGCTGCTATTTCTTGAATTTCTGCTTCTCTGATTATTGCAGTTATCTCACTTGGATCTGGATCTCTTTCAAAAAAGAGCTTATTTATAACAGAAACCGAACACGATGAACAATTATCATGGCCACGTAGTTTTTTTCTTTTCAAAACACAAGCTCCAAATTCAGATCTTGGTAATAAGAT
This sequence comes from Timema californicum, assembly GCA_902141385.1. Taxonomy (NCBI): domain Eukaryota; kingdom Metazoa; phylum Arthropoda; class Insecta; order Phasmatodea; family Timematidae; genus Timema; species Timema californicum. The sequence continues at coordinate 276,548 of CABFOW010000267.1, forward strand.
TTCTAATAAAGTATAAGAAGAGTCTTTTCTCAAGAATACCCGGCTAACTCTTCCCAGCCACATTTTTGCTGTTGTGATTTCAGCTCCTAATACTGGTAACAATTTCAAAACAACACACATACCCTTACCCTCTTCCACTAAACTTTCAACAGTTAACAACGTTGGATACGTTTCGGTAGAAAATATTTTCTTCACTCTCATAGACCATTCATTTCCCTTCTCTAAGGCGTTTTGTAACTCTGTTACGCTCGGTGTTACACATGACACTTTTTTTGCCGCTTCAAGAACATCTTGAATATCACTTGTCTGGACACGATACTCTTGAGTCAGTAAACTGTTGGCCCTTTGTTCGACTTCTTCCACTTTAGAAAGCAGGTCTTTCAAGTTCGCCAAATGCTTTTCCACATTTTTATTGGTCGGTAAGCTAACGCCAATGTTAACAAGTCTTTGCAAAGTTTCCAACTTGATATTACTTGTACTCTCCTCCAGATTACGAATATTTTCAAACCAATTTGATTTCTCCCACAGTTCTTTCAACTTTGATATATCTGTGAGATGAATAACTGCATTCAATGCCAACTCAGCTTCTATACACTGTTTTAGTTCCTCATTTTGAGGATTGTCTTTACTTAAAAGTTCTTCTGCCATCTTTTCAAATGATTTTACATTTTCAACCAAATCTTTCACCTCATCTCGTTCAGTTATAAGAACAGCAAGGTCTTCAATCTCTTCATAAAACCTTGTTACTTCTTCCACTGTTAGTTTGGTAGTGCAATCAACTTTATCATTTGATGCACAAGCCCTTCGGTTTAGGATTTTTTGAGCAACATTAGAGTACTTTTCTCCTTTCTCTATGATAAGCCGAATAGAATTCATAAGACTTGATTCCTCAGGAAAGTTTTTCTCTTCGGCTTCTTGAAACAGCTCCTTCAGTCTGGAGAGTGTGACCTTTTGTTGATATTTATGGGATAAAGCATTTCTAATATTTTCTGACCATTTATCAAATGATTCTGCATAAAACTTGAGTTTTTGCAACATTTCCAACAATTCGTCAAGGATGAATTGATACTTCATGCTATGATTTTTTGCCGGACAGCCACACAGACTCGAATAATGCCGCAAGCAAACAATACGTTTTGGGTTGCAACTGCAAGTAATAGCAGAAAGATAGCACGTAGTTTTACAAACATCGCATTGTCTCTCATCGTCTTGGAGGGTCTCGAACGACTCTCGTTCAGCATCTACCACACCCCACTCAAGAAGAGCTTTACGCAGTTTTGTCTCAGAGCTCACCATTTCAAACATGTCTCGATAAGTTGCAGCTGCAATTGTTACATCGAGTTTTTCAGGATCCGAAGCCATTTTGCACACTAATTCATCATGTGAAAAAACACAAAAACGACGTAGTGTAGAATAGTGAGTAACACATTCTCGGCCCATTCTCAGCCAATCTGCTGGTGCAAAGTTAACAGCTTCTGCAAAGTTGTAGCCTTGGTTGAACCCTGCATGATAAGCTCGCGGGAAAGTAATGACAAACTCACCCGCATGCTGATCTGTGCGACACACGGGGATACCAGCATCCATGAGTATATTGGGATTCATGATAGTAACAAGTTGATGTAACAAATCAGGTTGAGAGTGGAATAGTTCAGGAGCTGCTCTTTTCATAGCGGACTCAAATATTTCTGCTTTCCCTCCTGGAACTCCATACCAAGTTTTTGGCTCTCCCCAATGAAGATAATTGATGGAATAGCTCCAATGATCTTCATTATGCCAACAAAAGGTAGCAAAGCACATTCCAACATACATCCAAGGCACTTTCATGCCAGATACATCAGCATTAATGTGGCCCAATACGGAAGCTTCCAACACAGGAAGATTATTCAGGTTCCAATCTGAATCGGCATACTTTTGATCAACAGGGTGAAGATTTTTTGTAAATTTAGTGGGAAAACCTGAGCCATGATCCATGGTATGTAAATCCGCACCATATTCTACAGTCACATCTTCATCGATTGAAGAAACTAGTCGCCAGAATTCTCTCTCTACAATTGAAGATGGAACAGAATGTGCTGGGGTTCTGAAATAATCCATTTTGAACTTGTCAGCCATTTCCCCAAACTGCTGCAGAGTATATTCTCTACGAGCCTGTTCGAATCCAAAAGCTTCCATCGGTTTACTCACCTCTTCGGCAACACATTTAGGACACCTCCAATCCCCTCTAGGTATTTCTGTCAGTGGTGGCACCAGGCAAAATGTATGATAACTATCATCACATCCATCACACAACAACATACTTTCTTCTACATCACCCCTGCTACAATTCTGACACACATACTTTGACAAAGGATCTGCATTGCCAGCATTCTCTACTTTCTTTGTTCTTGCTTTCTTCTTTGGTTTAAGTTCCCTCATGATCATATGATAACCAGCCATTTTAGGACCTGCGCCATAAAATGTCAATCTCCTTAATTCTTTATTTTCAACAGAATCTGTGCTACCACACCCAATATCATCTACATCGTGCACTTCATCATCCAAACCAAACCTCTTTGAACGACGGCCATATTTTTCAAATGGTGGTTTTATTTCTTGTCTTGTAGCAATACTATGAGGCTTGTAATCTTTGTCTGGTTTCTTGCCATCTTCCATTTCATATTCACTTTTTACATTGGGAACATCCTTAACTTCATCAAATACATCATAAGGATGTAATATTCTATTGTAGTGACTCTTCAATTGTGAATCCACACCTCGACCTACAGGAAAACCCATCTTTGTAGCAATCTTGTTCCATTTCTTTTCTCTTGTCACTGTATCTGATCCTCCATCTTCTTGAACTAGTTTGTGCAAGCTATATAAATCCAATTGTCGTTTTTCTACTGTTGGGATTTTGAGGGACGAACCTTGAAGCTCCCAAAACTTTGCAATTTTGTCCAAGAAATTCAACTTAATTCTTGTTTGAGCCTCTAATTCATTTAAACGTTGAATTCTAGGTGTAAATTTGAAGTTGTCAACATCAACAGTAAATGGAGGCTGCCAACCAGGTGGAGGTTTAATTTTACAAATACCAAATTTTTCCGCAGTTGGACGGATCTTTCTAATAAATGCAAGTGCATCCTCAAATTCTTCATTAGTGGGTTCGAACACGGGAGCCTCCTTTGGAACAATGAACTCGAAATCAGGTAAATGTCTGGCAGATTTAGAACCACAAGCATACTTAACAGGAGAAGACATTATCACTGCCGAACAAAATAACCTCAAAATCCACGATTAGAACGAAACAGTGCCATTATATACGAGAATTATATCATATTCACCAAAACATGGACATTTTAACTTACTGCAAAACACCATTTCCATTATTCAACCTTCTTCACTTCACTTGTTCCCATATAGTCTACATAATAATTATGATATATTTTTACAGTGTTGGCAATACTTTATAAAAACATATTACCTTCTCTCGTGAAGACACTTCTCTAAAATGTGAGTTTATTTACTAAATATTATGTATAGAGGTAGAATTAATTCACAAGCACTTGTAAGATTGGGGATAAATTTATTACCGAAATTATAATGAAACGGCATTCAAACTTAATAGCAGTAGATGAAAATAAAAATAAATAAATTATTGATAGCCGATATGTATATTTCACACATATGTAATTAATTGTATTGATTTTAGAGCTCTTCCCAACTCTCAAAGTATAGAGGCTCATAGACAAGAAAAATTAAATGTAATAATAAAAGTGTAGAGAAAATATAAAGTAAACCAAACTACGTGTGAGAAAGAAGTTGGGGAAATAAAATTCTATCAAACTTAGATTGTGACAAATTGGGACTATGCTTATACTGCTATTTTTACGTATGATTAAATAATCTTTTAAAACGGGAATAGTGTCAAACCAAATGACAGAATATTAAAAAAAAGACACTTAAGAACTGTGTGGTGGTTAGAGCCCTATTACTCTTTTCTATACAGTTCCTAAAATATGAAAAAAAAACTGTCAACGTTGGACTTTTGAAATATTTAAAAATAAATAACTTTTTTTCTGGGCAATACGGATTCTTTAAAGACTATAACACGCAAGCTGCAGCTACTGGCCTAATATTAAAAAAGAAACATTCTATTGATATGAGGGATTTGGGGATTGGTTTGTTTATTAACTTGATTGAATTTATTCCAATATTAAAGCTATTTCAAAGTAAAAAAAAAGTAATCGTTAACCTGGTTACAAAAACTACTTAAATTATAGATATAAAAAAGTCGTGATTAAAAATTAACAAGGCTCAAAATTCACTAGTGGCGATGAGAAAATTATTTGTGAATTTCCTTTTCGGTCCTATTCTAGTCATTTTAATAAATTATTATTATTATTTTCCCAAAACCACTTTAAGTGAACGCATTCAGTCGTTTGCAGATGACACTTGCTTATATTTTGAAAAATTAAAAATTACTAAATAATGA